>JADGMU010001086.1:0-141996 GCA_016920895.1 Vaccinium myrtillus | reverse complement strand
AAATAAAGGGATGAGAAGAAGAGTGGATGAAAGAGTGTAAGGCCGGGATTTAATCTTAGCCGTGTCATTTGTTGTGTTTTTTGTTGTGTCTACGGAACCGCCCCATATATATATATATATATATATATAGGTTAAGCTTCTAATCCGGACCTCTAATTTCGCACCTCATGATCCAAATTTTTTTGACGATCCGATCCGTCCAATGTGTTGAAGGTGTTTTCAAGGGTCACGCGAAAATCTTCAAAAAAATACTGGAAGGATTGATCCAAGCAGTTTTTCGCAAAAATATATATTTACATTTTTTGCGAAACGCTGATCAAGCCCTTCCCGTATTTTTTTGAAGATTTCAGCGTGGACCCTGAAAACACCTTCCTCAACACATTATAGCTCAAAAACTTCTTATCCACACTCCCGGTTTAAGGAAAAATGGGGTTTTTTTGTGTTGCAATTTTTTTATTTTTTTGAAATCGCTTGGATCAAGCCCTTCCCAGTTTTTTTGAAGATTTTCCCGTGGACCCTTGAAAACACCTTTTGAACACATTGGACGGATCGGATTTTCCAAAAAAATTTGCAACACAAAAAACCCCATTTTTTCCTTAAATCCGGTAGTGTGGATAAGAAATTTTACCAATATATATATATATATATATATACACCCATGATCTCATCAAGGATCCCGGATTTCCCGGATTGAAGGGTTTTTTGGTGTTTTGATGCTTTTAAAAATTGTTTTTGGGAAATCCGAGCCGTCCAATGTCTTCAAAAGGTGTTTTCCAAGGTCCACGCTGGGAAATCTTCAAAAAAAAATACCGGAAGGGCTTGATCCAAGTAGTTTTTAAAAATAAATATAAAGTTTTTGCGAAAACTGCTTGATCAAGCCCTTCCCGGTATTTTTTTGAAGATTTTCCGCGTGGACCTTGGAAAACACCTTCTGAACACATTGACGGATCGGATCGTCAAAAAAATATCGGGAAGTGGAGTCCCGGATCCGGGACTCCCGGACTAGAACCGGACTCTATATATATATATATATTCCCTTAGCCAAATTCCGTGCGGACCAAGCCCTTCCGGATCAAATTTTGACGATCCGAACCGCTCAATGTTTTTAAAATGCATTTTTAAGGGTCCACGCGAAAAATCTTCAAAAAAAATACCGGAAGGGCTTGATCCACAGTTTTGGTAAAACTGTACATATGTACAAGTTTGCAGCAAAACCCTGGATCAAGCCCTTCCGGTATTTTTTTTTGAATATTTTCCGCGTGGACCTTGGAAAATGCATTTTAAAAACATTGAGCGTTCGGATCGCCAAAATTTGATCCGAAAGTTGAAAAAGGGCTTGGTCCGCACGGAATTTTGGCTAAGGGAGCCCTTAGGAGATCGGCTTCCTATATATATATATACACCGGCGATCTGTCAAGGATCCCGTTTCCCGGATTGAGGCCTTTTCGGTGTTTTGATGCTTTTACAAATTGTTTTGGGAAATTGAAGGCCGTCAATGTGTTCAAAAGGTGTTTTCCAAGGTCCACGGGAAATCTTCAAAAAAATACCGGGAAGGGCTTGATCCAAGTAGTTTTTCGCAAAATAAATATAAAGTTTTTGCGAAAACTGCTTGGATCAAGCCCTTCCCGGTATTTTTTTTTGAAGATTTTCCGCGTGGACCTTGGAAAACACCTTCTGAACACATTGGACGGATCGGATCGTCAAAAAAATATCGGGAAGTGGAGTCCCGGATCCGGGACTCCCGGACTAGAACCGGACTCTATATATATATATATATATATATATATATATATATATACGGTGAGCTTCTAATGAGGACCTCACCATGAGGACTTCCATGAGGACTTCACCATCCGGACCAAATTTTCATGATCCGAACCGTTAGATGTGTTTAAAATGTGTTTTCCAAGGCCAACGAGAAGATTCGTGAAAAAAAATACCCGGAAGGGCTTGATCCGTTCAGTTTTTGTTAAAAACGCTAATAAATTTGGTCCGGAAAGTGGGAAAAACCCTTGGTCCGCATGGAACTTCCAATGAGGGAGTCCTCATTAGAAGCTTATTGTATATATATATATATAATAAGCTAGCATGATTATCAAGGGAGCTTTTTTGGGATGACATAGTATAAGATCTTACTTATAAGTGTTAAAGTAAAAACTAAGGCCAATAAACAAGTTATTCCATGTTTCAGTTCCATTAGTTAAAAGTTCATTAAAAATCAGCTCATCTAACTAAAGCACAACTCTGGTATTTTCTTTGATAACTCAGGTGTCTGGTTCAACTTAAGCCTTATTCGACGAATTTTTGGGATCCAATTTCACTGTCCACTTCTGGGAAAGTCTAATTAAAGCTAGAGCAAAACTTCGTATAGAGACTGATCCTAATCACGCCTTTTTTGGTAAGACGAGAAATGAGAAGAGCCAATCCAAGAGTTTTACTTTGAGCTTGCTGTGCGTTTCCCCATGACACATTACACTAGCTGGTGACTGTAATTAACTCAACTAGTAATTTCTTTTGATTCTTATGAGAAGTGAGAGTTGGTCTCCCGTGTTTTGAAAACCAACTGGAGGCTAGAATTTGAGAAGGAATTAGGTATAGGCTCAGAGCGGATTCGGCGGGAATCTTGAGGAAGAATGACAATGTGATATCTTATTTCCATGATTTTGCAAATATTTGAAAAAGATAGGAACAGGGGTGTGACGCAATATTTTCATGTTTCCGATGTTTTGAAGAGACAATAGAAATGTAATTCCTAAATAACAGGAATAACAATCCTAAACTAAGTGGAAATCTAATACATTCCCTATGCCAATCTGATATTCTGGCTCAATCATTACAGAAAGGAAAAATGTTGACTTTTATAAATTATCGAAATAATTATTTCCAGCATAAGATGACTGAATTAATTCAAACACAAGAATGAAAGTACTATCTTCAGGTATTAAATTCGTAGAGATAAGATTGGGCTTTGTTTTACCCTCAAACAGATTTGCTACAATCCTGTGCACGCCAAACCGTGGGAACAAATTTTGTTTTCGGAAAGCATATTTGTAACGTGACTCGAAGCAAGTTTCATCAAAGCGTTCATTGTCCGAAGATCCCAGACTCTGCACCAACATTACGTGCACCTTTCTGAACTATACTAATAGTATCATGAGTAACCCCGTCCCACCTCCTTCAACACATTTTTTCCCACAATCGTAAGCTTTTTGAGCATTTCGTTAAATTATTCTTCATCTGTTTCTAAAACACTTCCACTTCCAAAAGCATAATATTTCAATTTCAAAGAATCAGATTTCGTTAAATTATTCTTCATCTACTTCTGACTGACCATCCTCTTCTGAGTTTTGCTGCTCATAATCTTCCTCGTCAAGATAGGAGGATTCCCAGGAACCATTCGCTCTTTTTCGGTATTTGGTTGAAGACCCATAACCGAATTCTTTATATGTTGCTTCCCCTCTCAGCTCTTCCTCTTCCCAATCGTAGCCTGTAGGTATAACTAAACCTTCCTCATACGTAATTGCATTGACATGACAGTGATCAGGTTGACCTCGAATTTCTCTAAGCAAGTTGTCATCAAGATTGTATGCCCTTTTACCATGACGGTTGCAATCTGTGGAAACTTTCATTAGAGCTTCACCATCCTTTCTATAGCCTAATGGATCCAACATATCACAATCCCTTAATGTCAAATTCGATATGATAAACAGCGAAGTCCATGATCTTTTGATACCGTATTCTTTCATTGCCAATACCTCAACACTATGGCATTCATAATGGCTTGGATAGTGACCACGAACCATAGAAAGACATCCATCTAAAACTCCCAACCCGAAAATCCTATCTCCCTCCACCTCTTGCTCTGGCATCGGCACCTCGTTAAATTCATTCTTCTGTGGATTGAAGTAAATGATACCGCACCAGCCATGAAGGTAAGACTGAGAGCCATACTAATGGAGGTTTCCATTTACTACAGGTCCCGATTCCACTGTACCAACACTATAAGGGAATGAAACCATTCTCCAATCTTTGCTTCTGAATCTACCAACCATTACGAATTCACCACCATAACGTGGACTCTCATGAGAAAGCGCCACTAAAATCTTGTACTCATCGGAAAAGGAGTCGTAGCAAAGTCCGGAAACAACTTGGTGATTCGCCAACAGTCTGCGAGAAAGAACTTTTTTAAAATACCTAGTGACTGGGTTCCACAAGAATAAGTCATCTTTCATATTAGAAGCACCAAGCCATTACACGAACCGAAAAATATGGGATGATGAGAAGATAACTCTTTCCCCACTTTTTTCACATGAGATTCTTCATCAATGGAGTGGAACGTAGGGATAGCTGATCCCAAAACGGAATGAACGAGAACAGAGGCGGAGTCAGAAATTTTGCTTAGCGGGGTCAAAAATTCAATCCACATACAATATACTTTTTCTATTTACTTGTGCAGTGTAAAAAATAAATAAATTAAAAGGTTAATTGAAAGGTAGATATAACTTTGGTTTATAATTTTTGCTAATTATATTTTGAAAACGATGCATGATAGTCTCAATCGTAATACTTAGGGCTGAGCACCAACCCGTGTAACCCAATGAAACCGACAGACCCGAATGCCAAACGGACGGTTTAAACAGTTAAATCGGTCGGTCCGCGGGTTAAAATAGTGAGATTTTGTCGGGTTTCGGGTGGGTCATGGTTCGAATAATATATAACCCGGTCAACCCGACCTCTTTATATACAGTACACATGTAATGATCCCATTCCCACATCTCAACCCAATATTTCTAAACCTAAAATCGTTTTCTCTTCCTCAGATCCCACAGCCCCCACCAGACTCTCTAAAGTGTAAACAATCGATCGAGTTGTAAGTGTTGTGATTATTTCCTTTCAAACGATTTTGGTTTCTGCAACTTAATCTTCCAATTGTTTACAATATCGATCTTGCATGGTGCAAACTGTTAGATGTTTTGGCTGTCTGGCTTTTTTTTGGCTATCAGAGTACAAACCTGACTAACCCGACCGATCCGATCCGCCAAAACTGTAGAGGTTGTTCGGGCGGTTTTCCCATGCCCATCGGTCAGTGTTGGGCCCATAAATTTCCAATCCGACTGGTTCGGGTCGGCACCAAACCCGACACGACCTGTGCACACCCCTACTTCAACTAATATTATCGACTTGCCAAAAGAAGCGGAGGGCTTGGGTTTTTTTTTTGCATTTGAAGTAAGTTGGGACAATTTCAAAATTATTTGTGTTCAAAAAAGCAAAATTTGGTTGCAAACCATCAAATATTCATGTGAGGAATCAAATTGACCACTTGTACCTTTGTAGATCTGCCCCTGAACGAGAACCATCTTCCTTCCGGTTATTTTTGGAATGAGGTCGGAAAGCAAAGAACGCCATTGTTTAGAGACGCAGGCGAATTGAGAAAGAGAACTGAGAGATAATCTCGAGAGTATTTCGACAATGATTTCTTCTGGAATATTTGGAAACCTGCAAGGTTGGGATTTTCCTTCTGCTTTCTTCTTCACTCTTCTTCTTCGCCTTTTTCTCTTCCTTTTCATTCTCTTATGAAGCTGTTGGTTTATGGGGATAGTGGTGAAGTCTGAGTCGATCCACAGGGAAATAAGTGTGTCAGTTCCCAAAGTTAACTTCTAATTTAGTTTGAGCAAAAGATGAATGTTTTTGGGTTATTAAATACAAAATGGATAAATTGAAATAACATGAAATAAAATGGAGGATAGATACAACAGAGAAGGTCCTGGAATTTCGATTCTATCCTGGCTTTGTAACACCTGTGCTGCATAAGTTTAATGTCTCAATCAATTCATTCAATTGTGATTTGTGGCAACTACAAGCCCCACAAGTGTCGTCAAGAGAATAAATATAATTTGTCATCGACATCGCCTATCTTGATTAGGCAGAGACCGTCTTTGACTCTAACTAATAATCTCAGCGTGACCTGTCACTAATTGGCTTTGACTATTCACTAGGTACTCTAAGAACGATTTGTCATCAATAGTCTTCGAATCTACACTACACTAAACGACACTTAAGTTGTCTCACCACAATCTGTCTTCTCAAAATAGTTATCTCATTTTTTAATTATACATTATGTGAAAACTTTTGTATGGCGTAGTGTTTGAAATCATAGAAACCAAACACCTGATCTTGAATACTCAAGAAAATCATTTACCAAAATGAAAGATAAATAGCCATACAATTAATTGAACAAATTGAAACAAAACCAAAAATCGAATACAATAACCAAAGTTACTTGGCCAGGATTGCCTCTGCATTCCAAGAATAAAATGGAAGAGCATTGTTACAGATTTGTGGAGCACAGCTTCCATCCCTTCTCTTGGCCAGCTACTGCCCGAAATTCCTCTCCCCAATTATGGAAGTAAATGGTCTTCAATTACAACAATACTACAGAATTATTGGAGGGAATAATGGGAAGTGGGAAAATAAATGAGAGACAATGGCAACGTGCCAGGTGAGGATGTGAATGAAGCAATAGTTCTATTGAAATTGAGCTTTCAATTTAAGGCCAAATTTAATACAAGACATAATATAGTGGCCTCTAAGTGTACATTTCGGCACTTGTCAGTTTGTCGCATGACCAAACTGCGGTGTGTTTCCCCATATGTGTTGAACATGCATTAATAAAACAAGGTTGGTCAGGCCGGTAGACATGCATATGCTTCTTACAGATAAAACAATATCTTATTGATTCGATCGAGACATGTAACGTGTACCACAACTTTGTCACTTCTAACAGCGCTTTTGGCCACTACTACAGACCGATTTTTTTTTAGTATGCAATTCTACAGATGCACTGAAACAGAATCGACGAACCACATACCAAATTGATTCGATTGCCTAAGCATTCTTTGTAAAATTAACTCGGATCATTACCTATTTTGAAATAGACTGTTTCTTTCAAAAAAAAATGAACAATACAATTGAAACATGAAGTTTGCTGTGCGTTTCCCCATAACACATTACAGTAGCTGGAGACTGTAATTAACTAAATTAGTAATTTTCTTTCATTTCTTACGAGAAGTGAGAGTTGACCTCCCATGTTTGGAAAACCAACTGGAGGCTAGAAATTGAGAAAGAATAAGGTACAGGCTCAGTGTGGATGGCAGGAACCTTGAGGAGAAATGAGAATGTAATGTCTTATATTTTCATGATTCCGATATTTGAAAGAGGCAAGAAGGGGAATGTGACGCAATATTTTCATGTCTCCGATGTTTTGAAGAGACAACAGAAATGTGATTCCTCAAAAATTAACAGGGATGTGGAAAAAAATTAAGGTTAAAAAGAACTAATTTGAACTCAAATAGAATCACCCTACAATTAAGGGCAACTTGGTAAAAAGTCTGTGTAATTTAGAGTTGGGTTTTATCCCACCAAAATGCAAAGTCGGAGGACTCTGCTTGCCTTTGAGGGACAATAGGCCCTGATAACCCCCAATCCATTTCATCCATTTCAGCGGTCAATGGGTCAAAAATGTTTTTAATTGCAAAGATGGACGACTTGGATGCTGCACTACATTTGTGCAGACACGGGTAGAAGATCATTAGATGCTTTGTTTTATCCTCGAATAGATTTGCTACAACCCAGTGCACACTAAACTGTGGGTGCAAATAATATTTCAGAAAACATCATTGTAACGTGAGTCGAAGCAAATTTCATCTACGCGTTCATATTCTTACTTTAAGTGATGTAGGGGAACATAAATAAACATACTAAGCATAATATTTCAATTTCAAAACACCCAAAAAAACAATTAAGTGATGCAGAAGTTATCAAGAGTGGAAGATAGAAAGAATCAGATTAGCAATCACCAGCTTTTCCTTATCAGTTGTACTCTTTTGGCCATTTCCTTAAATTATTCTTCATCTGTTTCTGACTGATCATCCTCTACTGAGTTTTGCAGCTCATGATCTTCGTCGTCAATATAGGAGGATTACCAGTAACCACCCACTTTTTGGTATTTCAAAGGAGACCATAACAGAATTCTTTATATGTTGCTTCACCTCTCAGCTCGTCCTCTTCCCAATCGTAGCCAATAGGTGTAGTCAAACTTTCCTCATACTCAATTGAACTCACGTCACACTGATCAGGTTGAACTGAAATTTCTCTATGGAAATTCTTCTCAAGATTGTATGCCAATATACAAGTACCGTTACAACACGAGAGGACATCCATTAGAGCTTCACCATCCTTTGTATAATACAATGGCTTCATAGTATCCAAACACATCAATGTCAAATTAGATATGATAAACAGGATAGTCCATGATTCTATTATACCGTATTCCTTCATTGCTAATACCTCCACTCTATGGCATTCGTAATTGCTTGGATTGTCATGACGAACCATAGAAAGACGACCATCCAAAACTCCCAAACCTAAAATCGTATCTCCATCTGCCTTGGGCTCTGGCATCGGTACATTGAAATTATGCGGAAGCGTTTAATTTACTCCTAGAGGGGGGTGAATAGGAGTTTTGATAAAACTTACCAGTTTTTAAGAAGAATAACCGATTAAAAATTATCAAATAAAAAGCTGGTTAATTTTCTTGATTAATACAATTTAACCAAACCACAAGTAGTGCAGTGAAAATAAAATGGAGACAAGATACACATGATTTACGTGGAAGAACTTAGGGTCCTAAATAACCCTAAGCCAAAACCACGGCCTAACACTACTGCTTTATTCTATTAATTAAAAAAAAGTACAGATTGCGAAATAGTAAAAAACCTTACCCCAAGCCTTTACCTATTCTCGCCAATCTCCGATGCTCCCAGAGCTTCTTTAAAATTCAATAGATGAACCACAGACTTCACGCCTGATCTCCGGATTCAACCGGCTCCGAATCAATCTCCAAAAGATTCGCCACAAAGATATACGGCACCACGAAACACGAACACCAAATGATATGATATGAAAAGTGTTGCTTGCAAGAAGTAACGCACAATGAAAATATTAATAGGATAACCACAGCTAGCAATTCATCTTTTTAATGAATCAATCAACGTGGATTCCATGCTAGCAGCCTAGCACACAAGATAAAACAATTTTCCTTCTTTCGGTTTTTTTCCGTAAAAAATAATGTGCATAGACTATGGTCATTGGTGCTTCTTTATATAGGCACCAGCATCCAATTCATTTTCAAGTCTATTGCCGAAAATCTCTCTTTTCCATAAACAACAAGTATCTTCTTTATTTCTTTCCCCCCAAAACAATCTTTTAATGATGCATATATGGACAAGAAAATTTTCGGAGATTTCAAAGAAAATTATTTGTTTGATATCAATACATATATGGAACACAAAATTTTCGGTGATTTAAAAGAGAATCATTTTCTTCATATTAATATATTTATAAATATGGAAAGTGAAATTTTGGTGAGCTAAACGAAAATAGTTTGATTGATATCAATATATATAGATATGGATATGGAAAGCGAATTTTTTCAGAGAGTTTTATAGGAAAGACAAACGTGCAGAAATATAATCTTTTATTTAAAAAATATATGCATGATATGTTGTGCAATGCATTTATCTTTCACACAAGTAGATTAATTTCGCAGCGGTCAATTTGGTGCAGAAAATGGGAGGAGCATCGAGCGAAGGAGCATCGAGCGAGCAACTACCCTCTAAAAAAAATATCTACCCATACACGAATGATGGTTTTGGACAACCCCGAAAAGTGCCAAAAATATCTAACAATCTCCCCCTTTGGCATTTCCGGGACAAAATCAACTATACTTACACAAAGCCAAAAATTACAACTGATGGAAACAAACACTAGCCTAAACTAGGTCTATCCAATGAAGCTTGAGTTGATTTTTCAATACCTGCAAAGACAGCTCAACGAAAACTATGCGACCAAGGATATGTTCCAAAAATAGAATGGGTTAGCATATGTAATAAATTCTCCCCCTTTTTGTCACGGAAAAACAAAGGAATTGACAGGTCCAAGGTGAGACACGAGCAACTAGAAAGCATACGAGAGACTGATATGATATGCAAAAACAAGAATGACATAGGCAATATGGCTATAAGAGAAATGCAGCGAATGGAATTTAAGACCATAATGATGACCAAAGATACCATGTTTTTGTTTTTTAAAGAAAACAAAGTGGCAATGCAACATATAATCCGACGAACAAGTATTCAAAGATGAGGCTCAGACGTTAGGACAAAATTCAAGAGTGCATGAACAAATTTGTATTAAACCAATTCAATGAGAGAATTCGAAGATAGAGTGTAACACACAAGATGAATCTATGACAAAGTGAGTGTGTGACACGTCATCAGATATTAAGATCACTATCCAAATATTCGTCAATTCTCATGTACCATAGGACCGTCAAGCACTCTCCCCCTAGCAAAGTCAAACAAAGCACTCATCGATACTAAATATGTCCCCCCAAAGAAAAATATAAACTCCCCCTCAACTAAGGATATATATATATATATTTTTATAGTATTCTCTTTTACCCCACTGCTGTTTGACGCGAATATTGGGAGTAAGAGTACCTCATACCCAATATCCGGTTACTAAGCGAATGGTCCAATCACGAATGCTTTCACAGAGTCTATCCATCTTTTGACGCGAATACTCAGAGAGAGAGTACCTCACCCCGATTGCCCGGTTACTCAATGAACGCCCGGATAAGCATATTTTATCTCAACCACAACAATTGTATTTTCTTTTTCTTTTCCTCCTTTTTGTTATTTTGCGTAGCATGACATATAAAACTTTGTATCCAATTATGAGGCCAATAAAAGTCAATCGCCTAGGGTAAAGACAAGACAAACCGAGGTGCATGAGAATCAACTTTCTTCTTTAAGAAATCTCTCTAACCCAGACGTGTAAAAGTGGTGATCATAGAGTCATAAAACATGCTACACCAAATGTCCGAATGCATCGCATGAGTGGAGTTAGTAAGAACCGTGCATGCATTCCCAAAGAAGTACATCTGCGTGAGTCTCATGAATGACTACTCATCCAAAAAAAATATGCCTAGCCCTTTTCTTTCTTTTTTTTATATATGAATGTTTATGAATTTTTTTTTCATTTGGAGCAAAAATAAAAGCATCAACATGCAAGACCATGAACCTAAAACTCGCATATACCAAAAGAAATAAATAAATTAATTAATTAAATAAAATAAAGTTTTTTTTTCTTAAATAAATAACTAGAAAGACATGTTCACAAGTGTATATATAAACAAAAAGCATACTAGGATGACAGGCAACACCAAACTTAATCAAACAACGTCGACTCTCTTCCAAATTTGTTTTGTTTTAGTGTTCGTACGTGAGAAGTGACCATGTGTGGTTGGTGTTTCAACAAATTTATTAGCCTCTCCATTATTTTTAGCCAAAGTTGATAAATTTTTTATTTCCTCGACGAGGTGAGAAGTTTGATTTGCCAACTGGCTCAATTTCTTTTGAAAATTCTTATTCTTAATGTTTGTGGGAGACTGGCGCACAAATTGAGGTCTCCCCACATTGGGTTGACCATACCGAACACTTTTATTAACAGGGGATACAAACGAATTCCCCTTTGTTCTCTGATAGTCTTTTCTAAGTGCATAACAAAAAGGCCGAATATGACCTTGGACACCATAGTAGTGGCAAATCATAGGATTAAACTTTTGAAATTGATTACTTTTGGAAATCTTGTTAGTGATGGTTGGAGATTCAGTAGAAGGTTCGAGTTTATCGCTCATCACCTTATTTTTAGAAGTTTCAGATTTCACAAACTTGATTTCTCTCTTTGCAGACTCATTAGCCTTAGGTGTTAGGGAAGGTGGATCAACGAACCCTAAGCCGCTTCTATTTCTAAATGCACGTGTCATCTCGGCAATACGGGTTGCGCCACACTCATTACGCTTTATAGCCTCAGTGGCCTCCCTAAGGTCATGCTCTAATTCAAGAATCTTATCCTTAGACCCTTCAAGGGCTTTTAAGGCATCCACACGCTCTCTCTCTATTTTGGCAAACTTGTCTGCCAGATTAGAGTTATAGATTTTTAATTTTTCAAGCTCAATATCCTTAGATTCGATGTCCTCATTAAGTTTGTTCCTCTCACCACTAACTCTTTCGATGACACTCATGAGTTCCTTCTTTTTCTTTTCTAATTTGACAGCCTTTTTAAACAATTGATCATAGGCCTCATGAATAGAATCTATATCATCATCACTCTCACAGTCTTCATCAGTCGAGACATAATTACTATCATCGCTAAGAGTTGTAGAAAGATCAACTATTTTAGGGGACGTGGGAGACTTAATGTTGGCGACAAGCACAGAATATCTAGGGGCTTCAAAATCCCCATCACTACTATCATCACTATCGTCATCCCACGAAGCCTTATACCCTTTGGCCTCTTTCTTTTTAAGAGTGTTTGCACACTCTGCCTGAATATGCCCAAAACCATGACACTCGTGACATTGTATACCTAGGGGTTTCTTGGATTTATCTATAAAAGATTTCTTTTCATTATCCCTATAATTATAATTTTTACCCCTACTAGTTGAAGACGGAAAATTTTCAGATTTACGGAACTTGACAAATTCTTTGAATTTTTTTTTTTGAAAGAGGCAAGCTCCTCTTCATCAAGATCATCGTCACTCTCATGTGTCACAGAGGATTCTTCTTTAGAAGTTTTAAAAGCTATGCTTTTATTAGGCTTTAATGCAGGTTTCTTCGAAAGATGATTCAATTCAAATGTTTGAAGTTTACCAACAAGTTCCACAAAAAGAATGTCATCAACTTTATCACTCTCTTCGATAGCAACTATCTTAGCCCTAAATCTCTCGGGAAGGGACCTAAGCACTTTTTGACAAACTTTAAGATTTGAGATTGGTTCTCCTAAAGCATTGAAGGAATTAACGATGTCACTCAACTTAATGATAAAACAATCAAAATTTTCGTCTTCCTGCATTCTCAAATCTTCAAAACGTGTCATAAGCATTTGGAGTTTCGAAGTTTTAACAGTTTTAGTGCCCTCGTGGGTAACTTGGAGAATATCCCAAGCCTCTTTCGCAGTGGTGCATGCAGAAATACGACTAAACTCAGTTTTACTTAAAGCACCATAGATGGCTCCTAAGGCCTTGGAGTTTGCCTCAAAACTCTCACTGTCAGCAGAAATCCACTCAGTGTCCTCCTTCGGCCTCATTTTTTTAGTTGTAGCATCTTCTATGGTTGGGGTCTCATAGCCGTACCTAACAGATCTCCAAACCCTAACTCCTAGGGAACTCAAATGTGTGGTCATACGGGCTTTCCAATACGGATAATCGTTACCGTCGAAAAAGGGTGGCCTCGAGTTTGAGGCACCCTCTCGTGGTGCGTTCATGTCCATTTATACCCAGAAATAAACTCAGGTGGTTAAACCTAAACAGAGCAACCTGGCTCTGATACCAATTGAAATTATGCGGAAGCGTTTAATTTACTCCTAGAGGGGGGTGAATAGGAGTTTTGATAAAACTTACCAGTTTTTAAGAAGAATAACCGATTAAAAATTATCAAATAAAAAGCTGGTTAATTTTCTTGATTAATACAATTTAACCAAACCACAAGTAGTGCAGTGAAAATAAAATGGAGACAAGATACACATGATTTACGTGGAAGAACTTAGGGTCCTAAATAACCCTAAGCCAAAACCACGGCCTAACACTACTGCTTTATTCTATTAATTAAAAAAAAGTACAGATTGCGAAATAGTAAAAAACCTTACCCCAAGCCTTTACCTATTCTCGCCAATCTCCGATGCTCCCAGAGCTTCTTTAAAATTCAATAGATGAACCACAGACTTCACGCCTGATCTCCGGATTCAACCGGCTCCGAATCAATCTCCAAAAGATTCGGCCACAGCAGTATACGGCACCACGAAACACGAACACCAAATGATATGATATGAAAAGTGTTGCTTGAAAGAAGTAACGCACAATGAAAATATTAATAGGATAACCACAGCTAGCAATTCATCTTTTTAATGAATCAATCAACGTGGATTCCATGCTAGCAGCCTAGCACACAAGATAAAACAATTTTCCTTCTTTCGGTTTTTTTCCGTAAAAAATAATGTGCATAGACTATGGTCATTGGTGCTTCTTTATATAGGCACCAGCATCCAATTCATTTTCAAGTCTATTGCCGAAAATCTCTCTTTTCCATAAACAACAAGTATCTTCTTTATTTCTTTCCCCCCAAAACAATCTTTTAATGATGCATATATGGACAAGAAAATTTTCGGAGATTTCAAAGAAAATTATTTGTTTGATATCAATACATATATGGAACACAAAATTTTCGGTGATTTAAAAGAGAATCATTTTCTTCATATTAATATATTTATAAATATGGAAAGTGAAATTTTGGTGAGCTAAACGAAAATAGTTTGATTGATATCAATATATATAGATATGGATATGGAAAGCGAATTTTTTCAGAGAGTTTTATAGGAAAGACAAACGTGCAGAAATATAATCTTTTATTTAAAAAATATATGCATGATATGTTGTGCAATGCATTTATCTTTCACACAAGTAGATTAATTTCGCAGCGGTCAATTTGGTGCAGAAAATGGGAGGAGCATCGAGCGAAGGAGCATCGAGCGAGCAACTACCCTCTAAAAAAAATATCTACCCATACACGAATGATGGTTTTGGACAACCCCGGAAAGTGCCAAAAATATCTAACACCTTTTAAATTTATTCCGATGTGGATTGAAATAAATGATCTGGTGCCCTGGAAGGAAGATGCTAGAGTTTTTCTTAGAGCCATACCAATGTAGGTTTCCATTTACAACAGGTCCTGATTCCACCGTACCAACCCTGTATGACAATGGAACCATTCTCCAATCTTTGTTTCTGAAACTACCAACCATTACAAATTCACCGACGTAAGGACTGTCATGAGCAAGTGCGACTAAAGCCTTGTACTCATCAGACAAGGAGTCATAGCAAAGTCCGGAAACAACACGATAATGAAAATTTTTCAAGATATTGTACGAAAGAACTTTCTTAAAATACCTAGTGACGGGATTCCACAAGAATAAGTCATCTTTTATATTTACAAGCACCAAGCCATTACACGAACCGAAAAATGCAGGAGGATAAGAAGATATACTATTTTCCCATGGACTTGACACTTGTTTCACATGAGATTCTTCGTCGATGGAGTGTAACGTAGGGGTACCTGATCTAAAACTAGAATGAACGAGAACCATATTCCTTCTGGTTATTTTTGGAATGATGTTGGAAACCAAAGAACGCCATTGTTTGGAAACACAGGTGCATCGAGAAAGAGAACTGAGGGATAATCTCGAGAGAATTTCGACAATGATTTCTTCAGGAATATTTGGAAACCTGCAGGGCTGGGATTTTTTTCCTGCTTTCTTCTTCACTCTTCTTCTTCTACGCCTTTTTCTCTTCCTTTTCATTCTCTTATGAAACTGTTGGTTTATGGGGATAGGGTTTTCCTGTCTTATGTTTGTCATGAGTCTCATGACTCCTGTAGAAGAATGAGGACTAAGCTTAGCTATGGCCACATATACAGAAACTACTATAAATATTATGTTTGGCTATCAATGCTTGCCGTGCCACACATTCAACTATGCCCTAATTCCGGAAAACACAACAAATTTGGGCTGTTAAATTAACCTAATTTGCCAACGGGCCTTTGGACCAGCGACATGAGGGGCCTAAGGAAACGGAACGGGGTGAAGCCTTAGATTCGAGAAGATGGAGTTACGTCTAGTCTGTTTTCGTAATCCAATAAGAGAGTGTCCCATGTACGTTTAGTGTAATAGTTTGCACATTAGTTAGGGTCTCTACCACTACTCATTTACTGACTCAATAACAATAAATTGAATCCATGCACCATGCACCATGCACTTTAGGATCCAAGCTATTAATTTATAAATCTAGATGCTCTTTATATTTGATCCCACCACCAAAAACTTCTTATTCTATCCCTTCAATTATATTATTTCTAGTGGAACCGCACACTGGTCATTATTTTGTCTACATATTTTTGCTTTGAAACTAAGCAAAGCCAATTTTTTTTTTTCTTTTGTTCTTAGAAGCAAAGACAAATTCTTTTTGGTAAGAAAGAACCCCAAGTTAATGATGTTGCCAATTTGTTGGTCGTTGAAATTGTAATTTTGTATTTACCAAACACTCATCAAATTAAATTACTTATTCACATTAACCGGACTATAACTAAAGATTTGCATAGTATAGCGATGAAGTCCGAGTTGATCCACAGGGAAATAAATGTGTCAGTTCCCAAAATTAACTTCTAATTTAGTTCGAGCAAAAGATGAATGTTTTTGGGTTTTTAAATACAAAATGGATAAATTGAAATAACATGAAATGAAATGGAGGGTAAGATACAACAAAGAAAGTCCTGGAATTCGATTCTGCCCTGGCTTTGTAACACCAGTATTGCGTAAGTTCATGGTCTCAATCAATTCATTCAATTGTGATGTGTGCAATTTGTGTAACAGAGACAGAGCCTCTGCTTCTGGCGTGGAACACAGCTTCCTTCCCTTCTCTTGGCCAGCTACTGCCCGAAATTCCTCTCCCCATGAATCTCATGTTTTCCATCCAATTATAGAAGTAAATGGTCTCCAACAACAATAATACCATAGAATTATTGGAGGGAACAATGGGAAGTGGGAAAATAAATGAGAGACAATGGCAACTTGGCATGTGAGGAACGTGTTTTAAAAGGCGCATGCCTCGAGTGCTTAAGCACCGAGGCGAGGCGAGTCGCAGATTTTGTGTCTCACAGGGCTGCGGCGGCACAAAATCTGCGGCGAAGCGCACAACGCAAAGGTGCAGATTAGGCGCAAAAAGCGCGCTCGGCGCTCGCCTTGTGTGCCTTTTTGTTTTTTTTCCCTCTAATTGAATCCTCACCCTTCATCTGAGTGCTAAAACATGTGCGCCAATGTAGAGGATAAAATCCTTCAATGGTTTTAACCCTATGAAGAAGAACAGCAGCCAGAAAAGAAAGAAAAAATGATAGCTGAAGTCAGAAAAGGAAAAAGAAAAATGAGAGCTGAAGTCAGAAAATCCAGCCTCACGGTTTTTTTTTTTTTTGTTTCTTTTTTTTTTTTCCAGTGAGTTACTTCTCTCCTTTTGTTTTCAATTAGTCACCCTTTTTTTCTTCCTTGTTCTTCTCTATTTCTTGCATTTCTTGGTACTCTGTTTCTTGATCCTGATCTTCTTTTTATCTCTTTTCCCCATTCACTATGACGAGGTATCCATTTGCACTAAGTTAATGGCGTTGAGGATGATTAATGCCTATGCATGACACTGTGACGTTGAAATGTTTCATAAGTGTTTGTTTGTGTTGAAAGTATTACCTATATTTGAATTCTACTTGTCCTAAAAAAATGTGTGCCTCTAAGTGCGCTTTTGGCGACTACCACAGACCAATTTTTTTTTGTAGTACGCAATTCTAGAGATGCACTGAAACAGAATCCGATGCACATACCAAATTGATTCGATTGCTCATTATCTATTTTGAAATAGACTGTTTCTTTCAAAACAAAATGAACAATAAAAACGAAACAAATATAACACATAATAAGCATAATGTTTCTGAGTTCAAAACAAAATTAGAAAAAAAAAAATGAAGTAGAAATTAGAGTGGAAGAGGAGAAAATGAATCTGATCAAAATTCACCAACTTTTCCAACACATCGTAGAATGTTGTAAATACTCCTCCGAGTCTGTCTCTAACTCACTCTCTTCTGGGTTTGGCTACTCGTAATCTTCCTCTTCTTTTATCTCCAAGAGCCCCCAGGAACCATTCTATCTTTTTTGGTACTCTTTCTGTGTTGCTCCCCCTCTCAGCTCTTCCTCTTCCCAATCTTAGTCAGTCGGTGTAACCAAACTTTCCTCGTACACAATTGCGTTGACACTACGACAATTCGGGTGAACTAGAATTTCTTTGTACGAACTGTCAACAAGATTGTACGCCGTTACATTCTGACCGCCAGTTGTGCAAAGTTTCATTAAAACTTCACCATATTTTGTGCAACATAATGGCACTAACTTATCATAAGACCTCAATGTCAAATTCGATATGATAAACAGCATAATCCAAGATTTTTGCATCCCATATTCCTTCATTACTAATACCTCGACACTATTGGCTTCAGAGCTTCTGGGATTGTCATGACAAACCATAGAAAGGCATCCATCCAAAACCCCCAACCCCAAAACCATGTTTCCATGCACCCCCGGCCTAGGCTCTGGCATTGGTACCTCGTTAAATTTATTTGTATGTGGATTGAAGTAAACAATCTGGTGCGACGAAAAGAACCGACTGGAGTATCCCTTAGAGACATACCAATGTAGGTTTCCATTTACAACAGGTCCTGATTCCACTGTACCAATCCAAGGGAATGGAACTGTTCTCCAATCTTTGCTTCTGAAACTACCAACCATTACAAATTCACCACCATAAGGCCCATAATAAGGTCTCTCAAGGTGAGGAGCAAGTGCCACTAAAGCCTTGTGCTCACTGGACAAGGAGTCGTAGCAAAGTCCGGAATGTGCGAAAGAACTTTTTTAAAGTACCAAGTGACGGGGTTCCACAGGAATAAGCCATCTTCAATATTTAGAAGCACCAAGCCATTACACGAACCAAAAACTAGGAGAGAACGAGAAGATATACCTTTTCCCCATGGTCTCCCAACTCGTTTCACATGAGATTCTTCGTTGATGGAGTGGAACATAGCGGTACCTGATCCCAAAACGGAATGAACGAGAACCATCTTCCTTCCGGTTTTTGTGGGAATGATGTCGGAAACCAAAGAACGCCATCGTTTGGAAACGCAGGTGAATCGAGAAAGAGAACTGAGGGATAATCTCGAGAGTATTTCGACAATGATTTCTTCTGGAATATTTGGAAACCTGCAGACTCTTCGCGTTTTCCTCTTCCTTTCCATTCTCTTATGAAGCTGTTGGTTTATGGGGATAGGGTTTTCCTGTCTTATGTTTGTCATGACTCCTGAAGAAGATTGAGGACGATGCTTAGCTTACGGCCTCAATGCATGCCGTGCCGCACATTCAACTATAATGCCCTAATTCCACAAAAATCAGAAACGGATATAAACAACGTAACACAACGATTTGGGCTATTAAATTAACCTAATTTGCCAACGGGCCAGATCAGGGGTGCTTGTAGCTCACTACACTCCTGTAGTGAGTAATCACAGCCGTTCATTCGGAAATTAATGGTTGAGAATATTCTTAGCAGTAAAAGTTCTTTGATCGGTAAGAGTGTTCTTTTGAATCCGGACCATTGATTTCCGAACTAACGGCCAATAGCGGCTTCAGGAATTCTTGCGAGAGTGTTCAGAAATTCTACTACGGTCATCGAGAAACCATAACTATACATACACAAAAAAAAAATTCTACTGATATCAACAAATGTCACCAAATAAAGTACTTCCCGATAAAAAAGAAACCTGTAATTTTCAAACCAAAAAAAAAGTACTCTTGTACATGATTTAGTTTAATTTTTTTGTACCAAATTAAGGAACTAATTGAGATCTTTAATTTCGTGTGAAGAAACTTAAAAAATAATATATGGAAGTAATTTATTTTTTAATTCAAAAAATACACACTTTTTTTCTTAGGTAAGTACTTCCGAGTGGATCCATATGGAAATAAGTGCGTCGGTTCCCAAAATTAACTTCTAATTTAGTTTGAGCAAAAGATGAATGCTTTTGGGTTATTATATACAAAATGGATAAATTGAAATAACATGAAATAAAATGAAGGATAAGATACAACAGAGAAGGTCCATGAATTTCGATTCTACCCTGGCTTTGTAACACCAGTGCTGCATAATTTTAAGGTCTCAATCAATTCATTCAATTGTGATCTGTGGCAACTACAAGCCCCACAAGTGTCGTCAAGTGGATAAATATAATTCGTCATCGACATCGCCTATCTTGATTAGGCAGAGATTATCTTTGACTCTAACAAATAATCTTAGCATGACCTGTCACTAATTGGCTTTGGTTGTTTCAGCTTTGGGGTTTGGTTGTTTCAGCTTTGGGGTTTGTTTTAGGGGTTTTGGTTGGTTTCTTGCCAGCCTCAGGTTGTTATTTTCCCTTTGGTTCCTAGCGTTAGGTGTCTTTCATAGTGAGAGTTGCCTTTTGTGGCCGGCTCTTTCTCTGTCGTGATGCCTCGTGTCTAGGATCCTTTTAATCTTTGTAATTTGTTTCCAAAGATTAATAAAATTTTTGCTTTTAAAAAAAAAGGTACTCTAAGAACGATTTGTCATCAATCTTCTTCGAATCTACACTACACTAAATGACACTAAGTTGTCTCACCACAATCTGTCTTCTCAAAATAGTTATCTCATTTCTTAATTAAACTTTATGTGAAAACTGTTGTATGTCGTAGTGTTTGAAATCATAGAAACCAAACACCCGATCTTGAATACTTGAGAAAATGAAAATCATTTATCAAAATGAAAGATAAATAGCCATACAATTAATTGAACAAATTGAAACGAAACCAAAAATCGAATACAATAACTAAAGTTACTTGGCCAGGATTGCCTCTACATTCCAAGAATAAAATGGAAGAGCATTGTTACAGATTTGTGGAGCAGAGGCAGAGCACTGAGCACAGCTTGCTTCCCTTCTCCTGGCCAGCTACTGCCCGAAATTCCTCTCCCCATGAATCTCATCTTCTCCCTCCAATTATAGAAGTAAATGGTCTCCAATTACAACAATACTACAGAATTATTGGAGGGAACAATGGGAAGTGGGAAAATGAATGAGAGACAATGGCAACTTGGCAGGTGAGGAAGTGAATGAAGCAATAGTTCTATTGAAATTGAGCTTTCAATTTAGTGAATGAAGCAATATTAGTGAATGAAGCAATAGAGCTTTCAATTTAGGGCCAAATTTAATACAAGACCTAATATAGTAGTAATCAAGGACATAACAAATTAAATGTCCATTAAGTGGCCTTTACGTGTACATTTCGGCACTTATCAGTTTGTCTCACGACAAAACTGCGGTGTGCTTACCCATATTTGTTGAACATGCATTAATAAAACAAGGTTGGTCAGGCCAGTAGACATGCATATGCTTCTTACAGAGATAAAACGATACCTTATTGATTCGATCGAGACAAATTTTGGATTTTCAAATCCGAAATACCTCAAATCCAATAGAGCTTCCACACCGAACTACATTTGAGCCAAATTTTGGATTTTCGAGTTCAAAAACTGCTGCGCTTAAAGATTGTTAGGTCTGAGCCAAATTTTTATTTTCGAGTACAAAAACTGCTGCCGCTAAAAGCTTGTTATCGTAATCTTTTTTAAATTTTTTCAAAACAATACAATTGAAACTTGAAGTTTGCCGTGCGTTTCCCCATGACACATTACAATAGCTGGAGACTGTAATTAACTAAATTAGTAATTTTCTTTCATTTTCTTACGAGAAGTGAGAGTTGGTCTCCCATGTTTGGAAAACCAACTGGAGGCTAGAAATTGAGAAAGAATTAGGTACAGGCTCAGTGTGGATGGTAGGAACCTTGAAGAGGAATGAGAATGTGATGTCTTATATTTTCATGATTCCGATATTTGAAAGAGACAGGAAGAAGAATGTGACGCAATATTTTCATGTTTCCGATGTTTTTGAAGAGACAACAGGAATGTGATTCCTCAGAAATTAATAGGAATGTGGAAAGAAATTAAGGTTAAAAAGAACTAATTTGAACTCAAATAGAATCACCCTACAATTAAGGGCAACTTGGTAAAAAGTCTGTGTAATTTAGAGTTGGGTTTTATTCCACCAAAATGCAAAGTTGGAGGACTCTGCTTGCCTTTGAGGGACAATAGGCCCTGATAACCCCCAATCCATTTCGTCCATTTCAGCAATCAATGGGTCAAAAATGTTTTTAATTGCAAAGATGGACGACTTAGATGCTGCACTACATTTGTGCAGACACAGGTAGAAGATCATTGGATGCTTCATTTTATCCTTGAATAGATTGTTGGAGATATGCCTTGAATTCAAGACGGTCGAAGAAAAGTGCGAAATTTGGTGCGAAAAGCCATTTGCTGGACCTATGGTCCGGACCAAGGAAAGTCTGGTCCGGACCAGAGGGTTTGGGATGTGTTTTGGACATTCTGCCTCCGTAGTCCGGACCACCGATTCTTGGTCCGGACTACCGATGCGCGAATTTGTGCTGCTGCGTTTTTTAATGAGGGTTTTGACCTAATTTTTTGTACTTTCTTATAAATAGAGGCCTTGGGGGCTATAAGGGTTTGGATTTCTTGAGTGAATCCCTTTTAGGGAGCCCCCATGGGGTTCGCCGTAGTGCGTTAGGGTTTCTTTGGTTGTTCCATCGGTGTGGTCTTGAGTTGGGCTTTGAGATATCTAGGGTTCATGTGTGTCTCTTTCGTGTGTGTGAGACGTTTGATGCTCTGTAGGTTGCGCCTCAGAGATTTGTCCCTAGATATTGTGTGGATGCTTCAAGTGAGAGTTACGGGTATAGCCGGCTCTGTGTATTTCTCCCCGTTTTTAGTGAATCCTCTTGTTCTTTCCCCGTGGACGTACCTCTAGAGCTCCGTGCTTGGGGGACAACGTAAATCCTTTTCTCTTGTTTTCTTGTTGGTTTTGTTATATTCTCTACTTGGTTTCGGCACTACAAATTGGTATCAGAGCTCCCGGTTCAATCTGAGGCTTGTGTTTTCCGCTGCGTTTGTGTATACGGGGTCGCTTTCAATGGCGGCTCGCTTTGAAGTTTAGAAGTTGGTGCGACAAGAAACAAGCAATGCTTTGTTGGGGGATGTTGAAGAAGTCTGCTGGCAAGCAGAATGGTGTTTTTTGAGGATTTCCGTGCGAAGGTGATTTTGGGAGAATTTTGGATTTGAAGCAACGCCTTTATGCGATTCGTATGAAGGAGGTACGCCCAAGAAAGACTATTGATGAGTTGTTTCGGATTAATTTGGGGTGCTTCATGTTGGGTATCGCCGTGGAGATTTGGGTCCATTATTAATCTAGATTCAACTATTGGGAGTATGCGTGAGGGCATAAAAGGCTCCGTGGTGGGGTCATGGGGCTCTGCGGTAGAGTCGGTAACTCCGTGAGGAGTTTGAGCACATCTTCTTTGGCATCAGTAATGGGTGCATGTGGTCGATCGATGTCGACATTCGGTGGAAGATGGTTGCTCATTGGTGATTAACTCCATGAGGGGAGTTGTGGTGTTTAGCTCCAGGTGGAGCTTGAGCGGATCTTCGTTGGCATCTGTCATGGGTGCATTGGGTGGGAGGTGCCCGTTTGAAGATGGAAGGCTCGATTTGGTGATCGTCCCGGTGAGGGGCGTGAGGGGGGAAGAGCGAGTGTTGAGAGGATTGCACTATATTGTTGGCTTGGAAGGAAATTCAAGTCAAGGTGGGACGGTCGAAGAAAAGTGCGAAAAACCGTTTGCTGGACCTATGGTCCGGACCAAGGAAAGTCTGGTCTTGACCAGAGGGTTTGGGATGTGTTTTGGACATTCTGCCTCTGTAGTCCGGACCACCGATTCTTGGTCCGGACTACCGATGCGCGAATTTCAGCGGCTGCGTTTTTTAATGAGGGTTTTGACATAATTTTTTGTACTTTCTTATAAATAGAGGCCTTGGGGGCTATTAGGGTTTGGACATCTTGAGTGAATCCCTTTGAGGGAGCCCCCATGGGGTTCCCCGTAGTGCGTTAGGGTTTCTTTTGTTGTTCCATCGGTGTGGTCTTGAGTTGGGATTTGAGATATCTAGGGTTTGTGTGTGTCTCTTTCGTGTGTGTGAGACGTTTGATGCTCTATAGGTCGCGCCTCAGAGATTTGTCCCTAGATATTGTGTGGATGCTTCAAGTGAGAGTTACGGGTATAGCCGGCTCTGTGTATTTCTCCCCATTTTTAGTGAATCTGATACCACTTTGTTAGGATCGAAACACACACGCACACGATATACGAGTATAAACAGTAAAAGAATTGACACAGAGATATACGTGGTTCCCCAAAATTGGGTACGTCCACGGGAGCGGAGTGAGTAGTCGTTTATTGATGATCACACTACTTGGGGTTTTACAATAGAAAGTATATTTATGGCTGCTACTTCTATTCCAACCCTAATCCTCGCTCCGTTCCACTCCGCTCCGTTCGGTCGCTTCGCTCCCTCACTCCGCTCCGCTCCACTTCGCTCGGCCCTGGCCTTTTACGAGAACTTCTCAGTACCTCTCATACACACCATATGAGCCACAAGTTCCAACAATCTCCACCTTGCCGAATATCCTCGCCCATTCAGAAGATAACCATCTCGATCCAACAGGTTTGGGGGGACGCCTCCTTTCTAGCATCTGGAGACATTAACCAAGTCCAAGCAATGCTTGAACTTGTCCGCGGTCACAGTCTTTGTCAACATGTCAGCTGCATTCTCAGAAGTGTGCACCTTTTCCAATACCACATCACCCATAGCAATTAACTCTCTCACCTTGTGAAATCTCACGTCAATATGCTTGGTCCTCGCATGATACACCTGATGCTTTGCCAAATAAATGGCACTCTGACTATCACAATACAGCTGCACTCCACCTTGATCTATGCCCAACTCCCTCACAAAACCCTTTAACCACATCGCTTCTTTCCCAGCCTCAGTCACTGCCATGTACTCAGATTCAGTAGTAGATAGAGCCACTAGAGGTTGTACCATGGATCTCCAACAAATTGGTCCACCCACCAAAGTAAACACATACCCTGTTGTAGACCTCCTGTCATCCAACCCTCCAGCATAATCCGCATCTACATACCCCACAACTGAAATCTGATCCCGTTGCCTAGCAAACATAATCCCATGGTCTGCAGTACCTCTCAAGTATCTAAATATCCACTTGACCACATTCTAGTGCTTTCTGCCTGGATTTGCCATGTACTTGCTCACTGTGCTGACTGCATGTGCCAAATCGGGTCTTGTACATACCATCGCATACATCAAGCAACCAACTGCACTCGCGTAAGGGACGTTTGACATATCCTGAATCTCATCAGCTGACTCCGGACACTGTGCTGTAGACAACCTGAAATGACTAGCCAATGGTGTGCTGACCTGTTTAGCATTAGCCATACTAAACCTCTCCAACACTTTCCCCACGTAATCCTTCTGGGACAACCACAGCTTACCAGCTGACCTATCCCTGCGAATCTCCATCCCAAGTATTTTCCTAGTAGCACCTAAATCCTTCATGTCAAACTCCTTTCCCAACAAGGCCTTCAACCTGTTGACTTCAACCATACTTTTCGCAGCAATAAGCATATCATCCACATAAAGTAACAGAAAAATATAGGAACCATCATCAAGACTCTTTACATAAACACAACAATCATACTCACAGTGTGTGAACCCAATCCGGATCATGAACGAATCAAACCTCTTGTACCATTGTCTCGAGATCTGCTTCACCCATATAGTGACTTTTTCAACCTACAGACCAAGTGCTCCGTCTCTGGCTGCTTGAATCCCTCAGGCTGCTCCATGAATATAACTTCCTCCAAATCACCATGGAGAAAAGCTGTTTTCACATCCAGCTGCTCTAACTCCAGATCATAGCTAGCCACCAATGCCAAGATAATCCTGATTGAAGTATGCCTCACCACTGGAGAAAACACCTCATCATAATCAATCCCCTTCCTCTGTGAGTACCCCTTTGCAACTAATCGAGCCTTGAACCTCTCCCTTTCCTTTTCTGACACAGCCTCTTTCTTCCTGTAAACCCATTTGCAACCCACTGTCTTCTTTCCCTCAGGCAATTCTATCAATTCCCAAGTCTTATTCTTTTTCAATGATTCCATCTCCTCCACCATGGCTTCCATCCATCTGTCCCTTTTAGGACTAATGATAGCATCCTGAAAGGTAGACGGATCCCCACTAGTGGTTGATAGTGCATATGCAACCATATCCTCAAAACCATACCTCTCCGGTGGTTTGATAATGCGTTTGGGTCTCCCTGTGGCTATGCTTTCCTGCTGCTGCTGCTCAACCTGTCCCACTGGCGGTGGATTGCCAGTGTCACAACTTTCCAGCTCAATCTGTACATCCTGCCGCCTTGCGGTCACCTCTCCACCTCTGAACCCCCTGATGTGCTTTGACCATAGAAGCTTCATCAAATACCACATCCCTACTGATCACCTTTTTCTTTGATTCCGGATCCCACAGCTTGTACCCTTTCACACCTTTCTCATACCCAAGAAAGATACACTGTTTGGACTTTGCATCAAGCTTTGACCTCTCATCACCAGGAACATGAACATAGGCTGGACAACCAAAGATCTTCATACCTGAGTAATCTACCTCTTTCTCTGTCCACACCTCCTGTGCTACCTTACTACCCAGAGCAGTACGCGACTCGGCGACTTTTATAATAAAAACTGCCATACTCACCGCTTCGCCCAAAATTCTTCTAAGCCCCGCATTCAACCCGATACACCGTGCCCCTCTCTCGCTATAGTTCTGTTCATTCTCTCTCGCCACCCCATTCTCATTGTGGTGTCTTCCCTAATGATCCAAAGTCGCTGAATTCCGTGCTTCTCACAAAACTTCAGAAAAGGCCCATACCTGTACTCTGTCCCATTATCTGTTCTGAGGCATTTAACTCGTCTCCCTGTTTGATTTTCCACTTCAGCTTTCCACACTCTGAACTTTTCAAAAACCTCAGACTTGTGCCGCATGAAGTACACCCAAACTTTCCTCGAAAAATCATCGATAAAGGTCACGAAATACAAAGATCCCGCTTTCGAAGCTACCCTCACTGGCCCCCAAACATCAGAATGCACGTAGTCAAGTATTCCCTTAGTTTTGCTCACTGCATGCCTAAACCGCACCTTACACTGTTTTCCCAGAACACAGAACTTGCAGAAATCAAGTTTGCACAATTTCACCCCTTTCAACAGCTTCCGTTTATGTAATTCCAGCATCCCACGTTCCCCCATATGCCCCAACCGCATATGCCACAACAAGGTATCATCAGTATCCTCAGCTGTAGTGGCAGCAGCTCCACCTACAACTGTACTCCCTATCAAACGATAGATATTCCCACCAACCTTAGAAGCTTTCATAATCACCAGAGCACCCTTCGTTACCCTCATGACTCCACCACCTGTTTTATACTCACAGCCATTAGAGTCTAAGGTTCCCAACGAAATCAGATTTTTCCTTAAACCTGGAACATACCTAACATCACCAAGAGTTCTCACAACACCATCAAACATCTTAATTTTCATTGTGCCTATTCCAATAACATTACATGTTGCATCATTGCCCATTAGAACAGTACCACAATTCACTGACCTGTACGTGTCGAACCACTCCCTGTTAGGTGACATGTGAAAAGAACATGCTGAGTCCAGAATCCATGAGTCTGCCCCGTGCTCTGCGTTCGTCGAAACTGACAACATATCACCATCACAATCATCCAATGACTCATCCACAACGTTTGCAGATTTCGATGGTCCAGTTTTATTCCATGTTCCCTTTCCCCCATTCTTCTTCCTGTACGGACAGTCTTTCTTGAAGTGTCCAGTTTCGTGACACTTGTAACACTTAAACTCCTTTGGCTCAGGAGTCCTGCCCATTGACTTAGACTTCCCACGTGCTCATGTTCTTCCCCTTTCCGATTTTCTGCCACGATCCTTTCTCCCTCGTGCCACCAGCCCTTCACCCGAAATACCCTCGGTCTGTTGCCTGCGTTGATTGTACGCAAGCAGGGCTGCCGTGACTTCCTCCAATTCTAGGGTTTCTTTCCCCCAGAGTAGGGTTGTAACGAGATTCTCCATAGAACTCGGTAAAGAACACAACAACATCAACGCCTGGTCTTCCTCGTCGAACTTCACTTCAATCCTTAGCAGATCACTAATAATCTGATTGAACGTATTAATATGTTGAATAAGGTCGGAACCCTCGATCATCTTTAACCCAAATAGTTTCTGCTTCAAAAACAGTTTATTCGTCAATGACTTTGACATATACCTGCTCTCCAGTTTCGTCCAAACCCCAGCCGGCGATTCATCACCAATCACGTGATACATAACATCGTCTGCGAGACACAGACGAATCGTACTCACCGCCTTCATCTGGAGTTCTTCCCAGTCGTCATTCGACATGGCCTCTAGTTTCTTCTTCAACGCCTTCACCAATCCCTGCTGCACCAACAAATCCTTTACCCTCTGTTGCCATAGTCCGAAATTCCCAGTCCCGTCGAACTTCATCACATCGAACTTCGTAACAGACAAACTCGAAGCCATTGTTCTTCGCGTGTTCAATCAGACCCGAGCTCTGATACCACTTTGTTAGGATCGAAACACACACACGCACACGATATACGAGTATAAACAGTAAAAGAATTGACACAGAGATATACGTGGTTCCCCAAAATCGGGTACGTCCACGGGAGCGGAGTGAGTAGTCGTTTATTGATGATCACAGTACTTAGGGTTTTACAATAGAAAGTATATATATGGCTGCTACTTCTATTCCAACCCTAATCCTCGCTCCGTTCCGCTCCGCTCCACTTCGCTCGGCCCTGGCCTTTTACGAGAACTTCTCAGTACCTCTCATACACACCAAATGAGCCACAAGTTCCAACACTCTTGTTCTTTCCCCGTGGACGTACCTCTAGAGCTCCGTGCTTGGGGGGGACCCACGTAATTCCTTATCTCTTGTTTTCTTGTTGGTTTTGTTATATTCACTACTTCGGGTTTCGGCAAAACATAGATTTGCTACAACCCAGTGCACACTAAACTGTGGGTGCAAATAATATTTCAGAAAACAACATTGTAACGTGACTCGAAGCAAATTTCATCTACGCGTTCATATTCTTACTTTAAGTGATGTAGGGGAACATAAATAAACATACTAAGCATAATATTTCAATTTCAAAACACCCAAAAAAACAATTAAGTGACGCAGAAGTTATCAAGAGTGGAAGATAGAAAGAATCAGATTAGCAATCACCAGCTTTTCCTTATCAGTTGTACTCTTTTGGCCATTTCCTTAAATTATTCTTCATCTGTTTCTGACTGATCATCCTCTACTGAGTTTTGCAGCTCATGATCTTCGTCGCCAATATAGGAGGATTCCCAGTAACCACCCACTTTTTGGTATTTCAAAGGAGACCCATAACAGAATTCTTTATATGTTGCTTCACCTCTCAGCTCGTCCTCTTCCCAATCGTAGCCAAAAGGTGTAGTCAAACTTTCCTCATACTCAATTGAACTCACGTAATACTGATCAGGTTGAACTGAAATTTCTCTATGCAAATTCTCCTCAAGATTGTATGCCAATATACAAGTACCGTTACAACACGAGAAGACATCCATTAGAGCTTCACCATCCTTTGTATAACACAATGGCTTCATAGTATCCAAACACGTCAATGTCAAATTAGATATGATAAACAGGATAGTCCATGATCCTATTATACCGTATTCCTTCATTGCTAATACCTCCACTCTATGGCATTCGTAATTGCTTGGATTGTCATGACGAACCATAGAAAGACAACCATCCAAAACTCCCAAACCTAAAATCGTATCTCCATCTGCCTTGGGCTCTGGCATCGGTACCTTTTTAAATTTATTCCGATGTGGATTGAAATAAATGATCTGGTGCCCTAGAAGGAAGGTGCTAGAGTTTTTCTTAGAGCCATACCAATGTAGGTTTCCATTTACAACAGGTCCTGATTCCATCGTACCAACCCTGTATGACAATGGAACCATTCTCCAATCTTTGTTTCTGAAACTACCAACCATTACAAATTCACCGCCGTAAGGACTGTCATGAGCAAGTGCGACTAAAACCATGTACTCATCGGACAAGGAGTCATAGCAAAGTCCGGAAACAACACGATAATGAAAAATTTTCAAGATATTGTACGAAAGAACTTTCTTAAAATACCTAGTGACGGGATTCCACAAGAATAAGTCATCTTTTATATTTACAAGCACCAAGCCATTACACGAACCGAAAAATGCAGGAGGATAAGAAGATATACTATTTTCCCATGTACTTGACACTTGTTTCACATGAGATTCTTTGTCGATGGAGTGTAACGTAGGGGTACCTGATCTAAAACTAGAATGAACGAGAACCATCTTCCTTCTGGTTATTTTTGGAATGATGTTGGAAACCAAAGAACGCCATTGTTTGGAAACACAGGTGCATCGAGAAAGAGAACTGAGGGATAATCTCGAGAGAATTTCGACAATGATTTCTTCAGGAATATTTGGAAACCTGCAGGGCTGGGATTTTTGTCCTGCTTTCTTCTTCAGTACTCTTCTTCTTCTACGCCTTTTTCTCTTCCTTTTCATTCTCTTATGAAACTGTTGGTTTATGGGGATAGGGTTTTCCTGTCTTATGTTTGTCATGAGTCTCATGACTCCTGTAGAAGAATGAGGACTAAGCTTAGCTATAACCACATATACAGAAACTACTATAAATATTATGTTTGGCTATCAATGCTTGCCGTGCCACATATTCAACTATTGCCCTAATTCCGGAAAATACAACAAATTTGGGCTGTTAAATTAACCTAATTTTGCCAACGGGCCTTTGGACCAGCGACATGAGGGGCCTAAGGAAACAGAATGGGGTGAAGCCTTAGATTCGAGAAGATGGAGTTACGTCTAGTCTGTTTTCGTAATCCAATAAGACAGTGTCACATGTACATTTGTAATAGTTTACACATTAGTTAGTGTCTCTACCACTACTCATTTACTAACTCAATAACAATAAATTGAATCCATGCACCATGCACGGTCCCACTTTATGATCCAAGCTCTTGATTTATAAATCTAGATGCTCTATATATTTGATCCCACAGCCAAAAACTTCTTATTCTATCCCTTCAATTATATTATTTCTGGTGGAACCGCACACTGGTCATTATTTTGTCTACATATTTTTGCTTTGAAACTAAGCAAAGCCAAATTTTTTTTTTCTTTTGTTCTTAGAAGCAAAGACAAAAATTTTTTGGTAAGCAAGAACCCCAAGTTAATGATGTTGCCAATTTGTTGGTCGTTGAAATTGTAATTTTGTATTTACCAAACACTCATCAAATTAAATTACTTATTCACATTAACCGGACTATAACTAAAGATTTGCATAGTATAGCGATGAAGTCCGAGTTGATTCACAGGGAAATAAATGTGTCAGTTCCCAAAATTAACTTCTAATTTAGTTCGAGCAAAAGATGAATGTTTTTGGGTTTTTAAATACAAAATGGATAAATTGAAATAACATGAAATGAAATGGAGGGTAAGATACAACAAAGAAGGTCCTGGAATTCGATTCTGCCCTGGCTCTGTAACACCAGTATTGCGTAAGTTCATGGTCTCAATCAATTCATTCAATTGTGATGTGTGGCAATTTGTGTAACAGAGACAGAGCCTCTGCTTCTGGCGTGGAACACAGCTTCCTTCCCTTCTCTTGGCCAGCTACTGCCCGAAATTCCTCTCCCCATGAATCTCATGTTCTCCATCCAATTATAGAAGCAAATGGTCTCCAATAACAATAATACCATAGAATTATTGGAGGGGACAATGGGAAGTGGGAAAATAAATGAGAGACATTGGCAACTTGGCAGGTGAGGAACGTGTTTTAAAAGGCGCGTGCCTCGAGTGCTTAAGAGCTGAGGCGAGGCGAGTCGCAGGTTTTGTGCCTCACAGGGCTGCGGCAAAGCGCACAACTCAAAGGTGCAGATTAGGCGCAAAAAGCGCGCTTAAGCGCAGAGGCGCGAGGCGCTCGCCTTGTGTGACTTTGTGTTTTTTCCCTCTAATTGAATCCTCACCCTTCATCTGAGTGGTAAAACATGTGCGCCAATGTAGTGGATAAAATCCTTCAATGGTTTTAACCCTAAGAAGAAGAACAGCAGCCAGAAAAGAAAGAAAGAAAGAGCTGAAGTCAGAAAAGGAAAAAGAAAAAAACGAAAGCTGAAGTCAGAAAATCCAGCCTCACGGTTTTTTTTTTGTTTTGTTTCTTTTTTTTTTTTTCCAGTTAGTTACTTCTCTCTTTTTGTTTTCAATTAGTTACCCTTTTTTTCTTCCTTGTTCTTCTCTATTTCTTGCATTTCTTGGTACTCTGTTTCTTGATCCTGATCTTCTTTTTATCTCTTTTCCCCATTCACTATGACAAGAGGTATCCATTTGCTCTAAGTTAATGGTGTTGAGGATGATTAATGCCTATGCATGACACTATGACATTGAAATGTTTCATAAGTGTTTGCTTGTGTTGAAAGTATTACCTATATTTGAATTCTACTTGTTCTAAAAAATGTGTGTCATGAGTTCAAAAGGCGCGCGTCTCGCCTTATGCCTTGCACTTAAAGCTCCAGAGGACCATAGCGCCTCGGTGCGCCAATCACTATTTAAAACACTGGGTGAGGAAGTGAATGAAGCAATAGTTCTATTGCAATTGAGCTTTCAATTTAAGGCCAAATTTGATGTTCACACCCTTCTGACCTACAATCACAAAAATATAATACAAGACATAATATAGTAGGAATCAAGGACATAACAAATAAAATGTCCATTAAGCAGCCTATACGTGTACATTTCGGCACTTATCAGTTTATCTCACGACCAAACTACGTTGTGCCTCGCCTTGAACATGCATTAATAAAACAAGGCTGGTCAGGCCGGTAGACATGCATATGCTTCTTATAGTTAAAACAATATCTGGTACAATCCAGTTACTCATTTCTAATATAAAAGTCGCTTCTCAATCTGATTCCTTTGAACATTTATTTCCCTTTCCATCGAACAAGTAATGTGTACCACATCTTTGTTACTTCTAACAGCGCTTTTGGCCACTATTACAGACCAATTTTTTTTTGTAGTAAGCAATTCTAGAGATGCACTGAAACAGAATCCGATCCACATACCAAATTGATTGGATTGCTCATTATCTATTTTGAAATAGACTGTTTCTTTCAAAACAAAATGAACAATAAAAACGAAACAAATATAGCACATAATAAGCATAATGTTTCTGAGTTCAAAACAAAATTAGAAAAAAAAAAAATGAAGTAGAAATTAGAGTGGAAGAAGAGAAAACGAATCTGATCAAAATTCACCAACTTTTCCCACACATCGTAGAATGTTGTAAATACTCCTCCGAGTCTGTCTCTAACTCACTGTCTTCTGGGTTTGGCTACTCGTAATCTTCCTCTTCTTTTATCTCCAAGAGCCCCCAGGAACCATTCTATCTTTTTTGGTACTCTTTCTGTGTTGCTCCCCCTCTCAGCTCTTCCTCTTCCCAATCGTAGTCAGTCGGTGTAACCAAACTTTCCTCGTACACAATTGCGTTGACACTACGACAATTCGGGTTAACTAGAATTTCTTTGTACGAACTGTCAACAAGATTGTATGCCCTTACATTCTGACCGCCAGTTGTGCAAAGTTTCATTAAAACTTCACCATATTTTGTGCAACATAATGGCACTAACTTATCATAAGACGTCAATGTCAAATTCGATATGATAAACAGCATACTCCAAGATTTTTGCATCCCATATTCCTTCATTACTAATACCTCGACACTATTGGCTTCAGAGCTTCTGGGATTGTCATGACGAACCATAGAAAGGCATCCATCCAAAACCCCCAACCCCAAAACCATGTTAATTTCCATCCACCCCCGCCCTAGGCTCTGGCATTGGTACCTCATTAAATTTATTTGTATGTGGATTGAAGTAAACAATCTGGTGCGACGAAAAGAACCGACTGGACACTGGAGTATCCCTTAGAGACATACCAATGTAGGTTTCCATTTACAACAGGTCCTGATTCCACTGTACCAATCCAAGGGAATGGAACTGTTCTCCAATCTTTGCTTCTGAAACTACCAACCATTACAAATTCACCACCATAAGGCCCATAATAAGGTCTCTCAGGGTGAGGAGCAAGTGCCACTAAAGCCTTGTACTCACTGGACAAGGAGTCGTAGCAAAGTCCGGAAACAACATGGTAATCATCATCCGCCAAGAGATTGTGCGAAAGAACTTTTTTCAAGTACCAAGTGACGGGGTTCCACAGGAATAAGCCATCTTCAATATTTAGAAGCACCAAGCCATTACACGAACCAAAAACTAGGAGAGAACGAGAAGATATACCTTTTCCCCATGGTCTCCCGACTGGTTTCACATGAGAATTTGAGATTCTTCGTTGATGGAGTGGAATTTAGCGGTACCTGATCCCAAAACGGAATGAATGAGAACCATCTTCCTTCCGGTTTTCTTTGGAATGATGTCGGAAACCAAAGAACGCCATTGTTTGGAAACGCAGGTGAATCGAGGAAGAGAACGGAGGGATAATCTCGAGAGTATTTTGACAATGATTTCTTCTGGAATATTTGGAAACTTGCAGACTCTTCGCGTTTTCCACTTCCTTTTCATTCTCTTATGAAGCTGTTGGTTTATGGAGATAGGGTTTTCCTGTCTTATGTTTGTCATGACTCCTGAAGAAGAATGAGGACGAGGGTTAGCTACAGCCTCAATGCATGCCGCGCCGCACATTCAACTATAATGCCCTAATTCCACAAAAAACAGAAACGGATATAAACAACGTAACACAACGATTTGGGCTACTCCCTCCGTCCCATAAAGTTTGGTCCATACGAAACTACGTGTAATTTTCAAGCTAAAAAATAACATGCTTACGAAAATAATTTTTTAGTCAATATGGATCTTGTTTGATAGATCTCATCGAGAACTTTTATACGGTGCAAAAAAAATTCAAAAACTATTTTGGTAATTACATTGTTTTTTAGTTTGAAAATTGCACGTAGTTTCGTAGGGACCAAACTTTATGAGATGGAGGGAGTATTAAATTAACCTAACTTGCCAACGGGCCAGGTTAGGGGTGCCTATAGCTCACTACACAAGTATAGTGAGTATTTACAGCCGTTCATTTGGAAATCAATGGTTTGGAATATTCTTAGCAATAAAAGTTCTTTGACCCGATAAGAGTGTTCTTTTAAATCCGGACCATTGATTTCCGAACGAACGGCCAGTGGCGGTTTCAGGAATTCTCGCGAGGGTGTTCAAAAATTCTACTACAGTCATCGAGAAACCATAACTATACATACACACACACAAAAAAAAACCTACTTATATCAACAAATGCCACCAAATAAAGTACTTCCCGATAAAAAAGAAACCTATAATTTTCGAACAAAAAAAAAGTACTCTCGTAGATGATTTATTTATTTTTTTGTACCAAATTAAGGAACTAATCGAGATCTTTAATTTCGTGCGAAGAAACTTAAAAAATAATATATGGAGGTAATTTATTTTTTAATTCAAAAAATACACACTTTTTTAGGTAAGGAAGTACTTTAATGGGGTTTACCCCACTTCCCCAGTCAAAAAAAAAAAATCCTTTTTCTCAGTAAAAATAATTACTTTCCTATGAAAAACTTGTAATTTTCTGATAAAAAATAAAGTACTCTCGTACATGTTTTTTTTTTTTTTTACTTTTCTCATACTAAATTAAAGAACCAATTGAGATTTTTAACGGGGGTTAAAGCCCACTTTCCGTGTTTAAAAAACTCCTTTTTCCACAGTAAAAATAAAGCACTTCCATACGAAAAAAATATGTAATTTTCGGATTACTTGCTTACATTATTTTTCAAGTTTCTTCGCACCATGGTCGGACAACGGGCCCGGAATGATCAAAGCCCATATGTTTCCCCATTTCTATTCTATTCTTTTTATTTTTGATTTTCTCTTTTCCTTATTTATTTTGGGATGGGCTCGAATTGGGTTGGTATTCAAATATTTTGTGGGCTTATTTGTTCAAATTTTTTTTGGATAGGGTGTTTAAAATGACAAAAATTAAATAAAAATATATAAAAAATTAACCTCTGTTTTCTGGGCTTAAGTCTTTCCTAGTTTGAGGTAATGCTCTTCTTATTATGCAAATGAGCTGCATTGTATTGTTGTATTCATCAAGCACAAACATTTACTTTAGGTTCCAGGGATATTATTCTGAAGTTGATTTTGTTTTAGATTGAACACAAATGGAAAAGCTAACTTCCAGTCAATTTTAAATGAAATTCAGAGGCTGAAACAGGGCATCCATTAGCTTTGTTACTATATTCCTTTTTTTTTTTTTGGGTAACCAGATGTCCGAACCAATTTGCATGTACCTCGACTAATTTCGAGGCCCTATAGGTAATGACTGAGCATAACCCCATTAACATTTTGTGATTTCAAACACCATTTGCACTCGATGGACACTAATATTGTATTGTTTATCTATCATTGTTGTCTTCTTTTTTCTCACTGGAAATCAGTATTGTGATTAATAGTATTTACTCACTTCGTTTCATTTTGATGGTTTCCTATGAAGTTACATGCAAATTTTCAAATAAAACATTAAAGTATTTTCGTACATATTTTTTGAGTTTCTTCATACCAAATTAAAGACCTCTATTAATTTTTTAATTTTGTGAAAAGAATTATTATTTTTTTTTTAAATTTTGCACATTCATTTTCTAGCTAGGACATCTTGACAAAATTCAACTCAATCGAGTTTTGATTATCGTTGTGAAATTAAAAATAAGCATTTCCTCGCGAGAGTGAACAAAGCATAGGTGGACAAAACTGTCAGCGTCTGAACCCATTCTATAGAAGAAGGAAAAACTAGGGTTTCGTGTTGTCCCAAGGAGCTGTAAAGGCTTAAACCTCAAGGAAACATCCAATGTTAAGTATGCCAAAAAATTACCCCCGAAAGTGAAATCATAATATCCAAGCGAATCTAAACTGCTTATTTCACTTTCGGGGTAACTTTTCTGGGTACCTAGCATTGCTTAAAAAAGTTCTCTCTCCTCAATGTTACGTCCTCTTCTATTCCCTTCCTCTCTTGTTGTTCTGGAGCCCTAGAGATGAAGGCCACTTCAGTGATACAAGAGAACCTAGCTATTAATGGGTGCAAAAGATTCGGGGTACTATATATAGCGCACCCTAGAACCTAAGAAAATTGGAGCTTTAAATCTCGAGCCATCGATGCAATATCCCAATATCTAAAACCAAAGCTAGCACCTCCCAGGGGGAAATCAGTTCGGATATGCGGAGACTGACACCCAACTTGGGTGAGGTGGAGCAAATTGAGTGAGCGAACAAGGACAGGGACAGGGACAGGGACAGGGACAGGAAATGTAGCCGGGGCTTAAGCTGTATCATGAGATTCAAAACAACACCCGGGAGCAATAGTTTAGAGGACAATGCGGAATTAAAATATATAACACAAGTCCACAAGATTGTATATCCCATGCTTTTCAACTTTATTGCACTGAAACAAAACAAAGCATACCCCACCCACATGTCAAATTGTTCAATTGCCTTACCATTTTTAGTGAAATTTAGCTCAGTACATTATCATTTTGGGCGTTGTCTATTTCAAAACGGAATCGAAAATGGAAAGCAAAATTAAAAACAGTAAATTCAAAGTATCATGCAACTTAAAAAAAAATAAAAATGAAAATGAAAGTAGAAATTAGAATGAAAGAAAAGATAAAGAATCATAACGAAATTCTGAGTTGTAGACTGTTGTTAATACTCCGCTGAGTCGCCTCTAATTAACTCGCTATGTTTTTAATTTGGTTGTTCATAATCTTTCTCCACAATCCTATTCCCTATTCCAGGAACCGTTCCTTCTTACCCATTTGGATAGATGCCCACTAAGATAATATTCGGTATACGTTGGTTCACCTCTCAACTCTTCCTCTTCCCAATCGTAGCCAGTTGGTGTAACCAAACTTTCTTCATACGCAATTGCATCGACCCAATGACAGTTCGGTTGAACAAGAATTTCTTTGTAAGAACTGTCAACAAGATTGTATGCCCTTAGGCCCCTTACCTTCTTACCGCTATATGTGGAAACTTTCATCAGAGCTTCACCATATTTTGTACAACATAATGGCATATACCCGTAAGACCCCAATGTCAAATTCGATATGATAAACAGCATACTCCAAGATTTTTGCATACCACATTCCTTCATTACTAATACCTCGACACTATTGGCTTCAGAGCTGCTGGGACTGTAATGGCGAACCATAGAAAGGCATCCATCCAAAACCCCCAACCCCAAAAGCATGTTTCCATCCGCCTCGTGCCTAGGCTCCGGCATTGGTACCTCGATGAAGATATTCATACGTGGATTGAAGTAAACAATCTGGTGCGAATCGGAGTTTTCCCGAGAGACATACCAATGTAGATGTCCATTTACTACAGGCCCTGACTTCGCTGTCCAAACCAAATATGGGAATCGAACACTTCTCCAATTTTTGCTTCTGAAACTACCAACCACTACGAATTGACCACCATAAGCTGGACTGTCGTGAAAAACCACCATTAGAGCCTTGTACTCATTGGTGGACGAGTCGTAGCAAAGCCCTGAAACCCAGGTATAACCCTTATCCATCAATTCATATGACAAAACTTTCTTAAAAAATCGAGTGACAGGATTCCACAAGAACAAGTCTGCGTCAATAATTATAAGCAACAAGCCATTACACGAACCGGCCAATATTGGTTGGTAACGAGACGTAAGCTTTTTCCATGGTCTACCAACTCGTTTCACACGAGATTCTTCATCAATAGAGTGGAACGTAAGGGTACCTGATCTCAGAGTCGATTGGACAAGTACCATCTTCCTTCCGATTTTTTTGGCAGATATGTCGGATATCAAAGAACGCCATTGTTTGGAAACGCAAGTGAATTGAGAAAGAGAGTTGAGGGGAAGCCTTGAGAGTATTTCGACAACGACTTCTTCTGGGATATCTGGGAATCTGGGCTTGGCTTGTGTTTTCGCTTCCCCTCTGATATCTTTCACCTTCACTTCTCTTCTTCTCCCTCGTCTATTTTGCCTCCTTCCCATTCTCCTTAGAAGCAAATACTATGGGGGCTAGGGTTTTCTTCTTGTGTTGTTATGAGGACAAGGCAATATCCATATATAGACTACTCATAAATATTAGGTTTAGCAATATACTTATTATATAATATATATTTGGAGATTAATTCTCTGATTTGCGAATCTGTCGCCTTGTCCTCGCAGAAGTTAGAAAACCAAATCAGAAAGGCCAAAAGAGTATAAAAAATATTAGGGCTGTAATATTTCTTCACACAACCAAACACCGGAAAAAAATTCATTTTTCATAGAAGATTTTCTGCCCAAAACAAACAGAGTGTAAACTGGATGTAACGACGTGCCCCAGCTGACCTGTTAACTCTTAACTTAACCATGTGGCTCAAAAGGTTAATGTCGAGTTATACAGTAGCTCGCGATGTTTCATCATATATATGTCCTATTCATCTTTCCCATCCCCCGATGTGAGATTCTGTCAAGATGGGTTCTCGCATTGGGCAAAATTTTGCATACGGAGAGGGTGGGGACACGTGGTTCCCGGTGTTGAAAAGTAAGCTTGGATTTTCTCACGTGGTAATTTCAAAGTCAAAGATCAGATATGCATTGGAAGATTTTTGTGAAGACTTTGGAAGATGAAGAGTTCAAGAGGATGGAGTTTTGTCGGAGAAGGCAAAACAGAGTCAGTACAAAGCCGACTCATGAGAAGTAGCCAAGAAGAAGCAGTTATCAAGGCCAGGAGGGCCATGTCAGAACCAATCGGCCGGGAACAAGACCAATTGAAGCAAATATCAGAGACGACCATTTTTCAAAGTAAATGAAAATCACTTTTGAAATTAGAAGAAGATAGAGCTCGTCGATACGAGTTCATTGGCGCAGACGGCGTCAAATTTGGAGTGATATTGAACTCCAACGAGCCATTTGAAGAATGGGGGTGTGTTTCTCTGATTTATTTTTAGAGGAGCAGAAAGAAAAGAAGCCGAGCAGAAAGAAAAGAAGCCGAAAGAAGATGAAGGAGAGGAGATAGGTGAGGTTTGGCTAAAAAAGCCAACTTAACTTTTTGTTTTGTTTTTATTTGATTTTTCTTTGCGTTTGTTAGTTTTGCATCGATTTTTTGAGTATTATTAGTTCGTCTCAGCGAGACAAATCCCAAAAGGTAAAAGATTATGGCTAGAACTTTCAATTTTTTGAATAATATCGAAAAAAGTGTAAAAATCTGACTTTTTGGCTTATTTTTGTCTTTATTCAAAAAAATTTAAGCTTCGGTCATAATTTTATACTTTTTTGAATCCTCTCGCCGAGATGAATCAATAATACACAAAAAGTTGATGCAAAACGAAAAAATGCGAAAAAAAAACAAACAAAGACGAAAAAAAAGTTAACCCAACTTCTTTAGAGACGTAATAGAGATGTTGGTGCTCCTTATTAAAGGTGATCCTTTTGTCAAAGGAGTTAGAGAACAAAACAAAACAAGTGGGAGACATGGGAGACATTATGGAAGTCTGTCTCCTGCAATATGAAGAAAGGTGGTTCCCACGTGAGTTACTGATTGAAGAAAAAGAATCCAAGGTGCCAAATTGCACCTTACCCCCCTGGTGTCTCAAGTTTTCATAATCAAGTCCCTGAAGGTTTTAAACTAATTCAATTACGTCCCTGAAACTTCAAACTTTGCAATCTAGTCCCTGGAAGTAGTTCCAAGGGAATTATATAGTGTGGGTGGCACCACTAGATCTATGTACAACCATATAGATACAGTACTATGCGGGTGAATAGTACTGTATGTTAAGATGAAATTTTGGCTATTAAAAATGGCAAAAGTGATGAGACAGGTTGAAGAAATATCAAATGAGACTGTGTCAACAGAGAAGTGTCGGCCTCTTTCCAGGTGGAGTGTGAGACCATCTGAAATGAGCCTCTGGTGTGAGCAGAGGGTTGCTGTGTTGACAGAATGACGAGAGTTGATTCGCCAAAGTGGTTCAAGCTAAATTCGGACCCAAGTTCGACATGTGGAACAAGGAGCGACGTACTCCTTGTGTGATAAGATCAACCATCAGAGTGGTTGATGAAGCTCGAGGAAAAGGAGCCAATAGGAACAACTGGCGGTTGTTTCTACAGACAGAAGAAATGACAACAGACGGTTGTCTAGTGAGACGTGACGACATGAGTCGGACACACTGATGAGAGAAAATCAAGCTTAAGGGGGGATGTTGAAAAGTAAGCTTGGATTTTCTCACGTGGTAATTTCAAAGTCAAAGATCAGATATGCATTGGAAGATTTTTGTGAAGACTTTGGAAGAGGAAGAGTTCAATTTGGAATTGAAGACGGCCGCCGGATTTCACAAAGAAGTGTTCACTCTATTTTGTATGCCTATATAAAGATATACTTGTGAGTATTGAAAAGTATGAGTGGTAGAGAGAAAAAGAACACAAAAGTGTTCTTGAGAGATTGAGAGAACCCCGGTGGGGGTTTCTCCCCACACACAGTGGGAGAGAGCAAATCATGAGTGAAGTGATTTGAGATTGAGGTAGAGTAGAACTCCCTCCATTGTATTTGTATCTACCTCATATAGTGAAATACTCTCCTCCAATGGATGTACCTGATTTTGGGGAACCACGTAAAATTCTTGTTCAAGACCAAGGAATAAAAAGAGTTCTCTTCGATGGCCTCCTGTTTTGAGATATTATGCCATCTTCAAATTAGGCTTTGCACCACTTGCCCCTACCGGTGCATATTCTTCTTTAAGGAAGAAAGAAGAAATCAAGACAATAAAAAAAGAGTTCTAAGGTAACAAAGAAGAAATCCATAAAAACTTAGGATCCGACACCATGATAAAATACTACCCTCATGATTAGACCATGTCCCTGAGATTTGATAAAAGAAAGGTGCATTAGCAGTTAATACGTTGTAATTGGATAAGTTATTAGGAATATGACGGAACGAAAGACCAAGGAAAGAAAGAAGAATGAAACAAAATGCAGGTGCTGCACCAAACACTGGTGGTTGTTTCTTGTTGTAAGTGAATGCAACGAAAAGACCCAGAAATAACGAATAATGAAACAATTCATATATTGACGTGCTCATTTAAAAATTTCTGCTTTGTTATTCCCATCATCCGGTAACCACAGGATGATTCACAAGAAAGGTGCCAGGATTGACGTGCTCATTTAAAAATTTCTGCTTTGTTATTCCCATCATCCGGTAACCACAGGATGATTCACAAGAAAGGTGGCAGGATTCGAACCTATGGCCGGCCCGCCCCTGACCTGCTGGGTTGGGTGGCCGGGTTAGCACCCCTCGTCGCGTCTGTACCTGAAACAGATGCGCTGCGCATTATTTTCCAGGTTCAACTTTTCTTGCTTATTTGACCCAAAAAGTGAGATTATTTTAGTTTGTAATTTTAATGCATAATTCTGTTCAGCAAGTTATTCCATGTTCAGTTCCATTAGTTCAAAGTTCATTAAAAATCAGCTCATCTAACTAAAGCACAAAACAAACAAACCAAGTTTCAACGCATGGTTTTCCCCAGCAAAATAGATGAGTATTTCATCGATAACTCAGGCGTCCGGACCAGCCTATACTCACCTCGACGAATCCTTGGGGCCCAATTCCACTGTCCATTTGAGGAAAAGTCCAATTAAAGCTAGGGTAAAATTTCATATGAACTAACCCAAGAAATTAGAAGAGCCATTCAAAAAGTTTTATTTTTTTATTTGTCTCAAATTTTCATCCAAACACTGAATCCAAATGTGTGATTTGGGAAGCAACTCTAACCATTTCTTTTCTTTTTTTCCCACCAAATCCATTAATCCAAAGAGGTTGGTTAATTGTTAATGGTCTACTTTTCTCTAGCTTCTTAGTGATTTTTGTTTTGGCGGAACAAAAAAGTTAGATTCAAGAGTTTTGTGGAAGGAGAAATACGTAATCAATGGGGGCGCCAGTCATGATTTCACTTCTCAAAGTTGATACTGGAGGCTCCGGTTGTTACTTATTTGTGGCAAGTGAGATAACATTCAATTAGGCCCGTTAATGGACAAGATATATTGGATCCGAATCTAATAGGATTTGAATCCGAATTAGATCCGAAGTACCTCAAATCCAATTTTATAAGAGCATCCACGCCGAACTCTATACATTGGAGCCAAATTTTGGATTTTCCAGTACAGAAACTCAGCTAGTAGCAAGTTTCTTTAGTGAGAGTTGGCCTCCCATGTTTGGAAAACCAACTGGGGGCTAGAATTTGAGAAAGAATTAGGTATAGGCTCAATGTGGATGGCGGGAATCTTGAGGAGGAATGTGAATGTGATTCCAATATTTGAAAGAGGCAGAAACGGGAATGTGACGCACTATTTTCATGTTTCCTATGTTTTGAAGAAAAAACAAATCTAAGCCCTCCCTTACCCCTATGACAATCTGAGATTCTTGCTCAAAAATTAAAAAAGGAATTGCTAACTTTGATAAATTATCAAAATAATTGTTCCCTGCATAAGATTACTGAGTTATTTCAAACACGGGAAAGAAAATTCTATCTCGAGGTATTACATTCCAAGGAATGTGTTTTCTAGTAATAATATTTCTATTCCTACTATTGAAATTCCTAAGAATTTGATTCTTAGTAATCTTATTCGTATTCCTACTCAATATCCCGTTCATCCAAACATAGCTTTAGGGTTTGATGAAAATGAGCAATTTTAGGGTTAGAGGAAAATCTTAAAAGGCTGTGGAAAGAAATTAAGGTTAAAAGGAATTAATTTGGACTCAAATAGAATCACTCTACAATTAAGGGCAACTTGGTAAAAAGTCTTGTAATTTAGAGTTGGGTTTTATCCCACCAAAATAAGAATTGGAGGACTCTGCTGGCCTTTGAGGGACAATAGGCCCTACTAACCACCAATCAAATTCGTCCATCTTGACAATTAATAGCTCAAACATATTGCGATCGCATAGATGGACGGCTTGGATGTCACACTACAGGGTTGGCAGCACCTGCCGTTACGGATGGCAATCTGCACCGCCAGGGTTAAGGTTAGGGCTAGGGCGGTCGCCCAGACTAGCCTGCTCTTGCTTCCGCCCTTGGAATGAGGAGGACCACATTAAACAGATTTGCAAGAATGGAAGCTAGGTATAGTCCATTCTTGATTTGGGCCATGTTTTCTCGTGTGTTTTGGTTGGTTTCTTTGTCAACCAGGCAAGCATATGATTGGGATTTGGATATAGCTGTATGTGCCAACTTATTAAAACCAACCTTGTTCTTCGAGAAGATTCTTTTAAAGTTTTTGAGCTATCCCAGTTGTTTAGATAGGAAAAGATTCACATCTACTAAGTTATTTTATTAGCTTAGCTCTAGAATAGCTTGGCTTCTATGATGCTATGCACTTAATCGGGGAAGCCGGTGGCCCACACCCATGGTTCGCTCACCCGCGAGCGTGAGCGTGGCAGTGGACTGTATGGTTGTAAAGTAACGCTTTAATGGTACACTTTGCACTTATCGGCATCCTTTCTTATTGCGACTTGGCAGTAACGTGGCACTGACGTGGAATCCGCGTGGCGTACGTGTGACAGGTGAGTCACACAGGTTCATCTAGAAGCTGACTAGGTGCTTCAGTCCATGTATCGTTGAGTAAGATAAGATCACACCCATTCGACACACACAAAATTCCATATTCTCCCTCACTTTAATTAGTTGCTTTCTTGTATACTGTTGTTCCATTATTATGCAGAAACGGATTAATAGTTCCTTACTTATTGATTTCATTTTTACTCGGTATTCTCTCTATCTTTCATTTGTGCATGTGGACACAGACAGAAGATCATTAGATTGGGCTTTGTATCCTCAAACAGATTTGCTACAATCCGGTGCACACTAAACCATGAGCACAAATATTATTTTCGGAAAATGACATTGTAACGTGATTGGAAGCAAGTTTCTTCAAGGCATTCATATTTAAACTTTATTATATGCTGACAATTTTTTCGAGATACAGCGGAACAGAAACAACATACCAAGCATAATATTTTAATTTCAAAACTCCTAAAAAATCAGTAAGTGATGTAGAAATTATCAAGAGTGGAAGAGATAAAGAATCAGATTAGAAATCACCACCTTTTCCTTATCTATTGTACACTTTTTGTTGGTGCAAGAAACAGAGGAGGCTACACACAATCTCAAATACAATTTTATTGCAAATGCACACAAACACTTACAAAATATACTCTCACGCGTCTGATCTTTATCTCTCTCACTCACTCTAATTTCTTGCACACTTTACACAATCAACTTACAAACCAATTTATAGGTAAAACAATACAATAAGACAAACATGAGATAAACTCTCATTTATTGAAAATCTCACAAAATCAAATACGTAACTCTTAAGCCTGATAGGGAACAGTACTCCACGTTTTTCTTCTCCCAATTATCCAAATCTTATCTTTGACCAAATCTCTTCCACTTGCCTGATGAACTTATTTCACTCTTGTTTAATCAAGTTTAACTTTCATCATCCCCCCTTAAACTTGATTTCCTCACAGCACACATGTATTCTCCTCTGTTGCAATACACGCATCCATTTAAAGCAGCACAGCTTCAAGCTCTTCCGCTATGTTGGCCTGTTCATTAACTTCTTCATAGGAGTCATCCTCCGTGCAATCATAACTGTAGTGGCCATACTTACCGCAAGCATAGCACTGCACGTCTGCAGTACACTCCCTGTTGTAATGGCCGTATTCATTGCATCTGTAACATTGCACATGGCTCTTATCAATGCCTCTTCCTCTTCCTCTTTGTCCTCTGCCCCTCTGGACATAACCCTCTGGTCCTCTTCCCCCTCTCGTAGGACCTATACCACCTCTGCCTCGGGCTTGACCACGTCCACGGCCTCTTCCTCTAGCTCTCTGCGAAGTTCCCCCCTCTTCGACATTCCTCCTGAATGTCATCTTCGCTTGCAGGGCCTGCTCTTGCCCTGTCGAGGACAACCTCTTGTTGATCCTCTGCTCGTGGATTTCTAGGGTGGCCATCAACTCATCAACTGTCATGTTGTTGAGGTCTTTGGATTCCTCAACTGCAACAACAACATTATCGAACTTCGAACTTAGTGATCGAAGTATCTTCTCCATCACTCGAACATCATCAAGCTTCTCACCATAGCGTCTCATCTGGTTCACGATCGTCAACGTCTTCGTGAAATATGATGGTATTGCCTCATCATCCTCCATCTTCAACCCTTCGAACTCCTCCCTTAATAGTTGGAGTCGAACTCGTATCGTCTTCTCAATTCCTCGATTAGCATTTCGAAGAATGTCCCAAGCTTCTTTGGAATTGGCTGCAGCTGAAATTTTTTCAAAATTATTTTCTTCAACCCCTTGATAAATTAACAGCAAAGCCCGTCGATCCTTCTTTCTTAACTCTTTAAGAGTCACCTTTTGTGCGTCTGAAAGCTTGGCTTCCTCTTCTTTTGAATACTCCTGGTAGCCTTGATCTACTGATTCCCATAGCTCCTGCGATTGTAAAAGCACTCGCATCTGGATGCTCCAGTTCTCATATTTTTCTTTGCCCAACCGTGGTAGCGAAAAGAAATTGGTTTCTTTTGCCATTTGAGCTTACACCGTCAAATACACCGTCTAATTTGCTGGTGGCAAATTGGAAATGGTCGTCACGTCAATATCTCGTCTAGAACCAGCAAAATATTGTCCAATTTTGCTCGTCACGTCTTATTCACAATATCTCCAAAAAGTTTCCAAATGCACAATTTGGAAATTAGGATTCCATTTGAACAACTTCAAGGCTTCAGGTACTTTGACTGTAATTTACAACTTGGAGGACCAGCTTTATTGCTCACATCAATACACGTCTGGTGGGGAAGGATTTGAAGTAAATATGGATCAGACAACCAACTGTATCTGATGGGGAAATAAATATGGATCAAGCACCAAGCTTCTCTCTTTTAGAAAGAGGAAAAAAAAACTTCTTTCTTTTGTCGGTGAAACCGAAGATGTGTTTCTTCGATCCTTTACTGATGATCTTTCAAGCTGCCAATTGCAGCAAGTGACTCTCTTGGTCGTTGGGTCAAACGACTTCAATTCCGTCTCGGCAACTCGAATCAGCTCGCCGGAGCTAAAGAAGATGAACAACGTGTGAACAACTCCGTGATTGTCTCGTCGGTAGAATTTCCCCACTGAACTCGTCTCGTCAAGGCAAGTGATCTACTTCTGGGATCAAAGTCAATTTTTGTAAACTTTGATTTCTGACCAAAGTTTGGCACGTTGTCTGATTCGTTGGTGTTTTGGCCCGTCTGGCTTCGTCTCGTCAAGGATCAAAATTAATTTTGATCACTTCTAATTTCTGGCCCGTCTTGGCCGTCGTCTGTTTCGTCTTTGATTTTTCAGCCCGTCTGGCTATCAGCTCTCGTCGGAAAGTGGAACAGGGTTCGTCACCCGTTGGCCCGTCTGGCTCTGATACCACTGTTGGTGCAAGAAACAGAGGAGGCTACACACAATCTCAAATACAATTTTATTGCAAATGCACACAAACACTTACAAAATATACTCTCACGCGTCTGATCTTTATCTCTCTCACTCACTCTAATTTCTTGCACACTTTACACAATCAACTTACAAACCAATTTATAGGTAAAACAATACAATAAGACAAACATGAGATAAACTCTCATTTATTGAAAATCTCACAAAATCAAATACGTAACTCTTAAGCCTGATAGGGAACAGTACTCCACGTTTTTCTTCTCCCAATTATCCAAATCTTATTTTTGACCAAATCTCTTCCACTTGCCTGATGAACTTATTTCACTCTTGTTTAATCAAGTTTAACTTTCATCACTTTTGACTTTGAGCATTTTGTTAAATTATTGTCCACCTGTTCCGGACTGATAATCCTCTACTTTCCTCATACTCAATTGAACTTACACAAGGATGATCAGGTTTAATTAAAAAATTTCTATGCGAATTCTCCTCAAGATTGTATGCTGCCATCATACCAGTACCGTTACAATGAAAGTAGACATCCATTAGAGCTTCACCATCCTTCGTATAACACAATGGCTTCATTGTATCCCAACACCTTAATGTCAAATTAGATATGGTAAACAGCATAGTCCATGATTCGATCATACTGTATTCCGTCATTGCCAATACCTCCGCTCTATGGCATTCATAATTGCCTGGATTGTCATGACAAACCATAGAAAGACATCCATCCAAAACTCCCAACCCTAAAATCTTATCTCCTTGTGGCTTGGGTTCCGGCATTGGTACCTTTTTAAATTTATTAAGATGTGGATTGAAATAAACGATCTGGTGCCCTGGAAGCATACTAGAGTTTTCCTTAGAGACATACCAATGTAGGTTTCCATTTACAACAGGTCCTGATTCCACTGTACCAACGCCACAAGGGAATGACACCTTTCTCCAATCTTTGCTTCTGAAACTACCAACCACTACAAATTCACCGCCGTAGGGAGTGTCATGAGCAAGTGCCACTAAAGCCTTGTACTCATTGTACAAGGAGTCGTAGCAAAGTTCGGAAACCACACTGTAATCGTCATCTGCCAAGAGATTGTACGAAAGAACTTTCTTAAAATACCTAGTGACGGGATTCCACAAGAACAAGTCAGCTTCAATATTCAGAAGCACCAAGCCATTACACGAACCGGAAAAACTGAGAGAACGAGAAGATATACCTTTTTCCCATGGTCTCCAGACTGGTTTCACATGAGATTCTTCGTCGATGGAGTGGAACATTGGGGTGTCTGATTCAAAAACAGAATGAACGAGAACCATCTTCCTTCTAGTTTTTTTTTTTGGAATGATGTCATAAACCAAAGAATACCATTGTTTGGAAATGCAGGTGAATCGAGAAAGTGAACTGAGGGATAATCTCAATAGTATTTCGACAATGATTTCCTCAGGAATATTTGCAAACCTGCAGGGTTGGCATTTTTTTTTCTGCTTTCTTCTTCACTCTTCTTCTTCTACGCCTTTTTCTCTTCATTTTCATCCTCTTATGAAACTGTTGGTTTGTGGGGATAGGGTTTTCCTGTCTTATGTTTGTCATAACTCCTGAGGAAGAATGAGGAATAGGCTTAGCTACGGCCATATATATATACAGAAACTACTCCTATATATATTATGTTTGGCTATCATGCTTGCCGAGCCGCACATTCAACTATAATGCCCTAATTCCGCAAAAATCAGAAAAGGATATAAACAACGTAGCACAACGAATTTTGGGCTATTAAGTTAACCTAATTTGCCGAAGGGTCGGATCAGGGGCGCCCTATAGCTCACTACACTCCTGTAGTGAGTAATCACATTCGTTCGTTCGAAAATCAATGGTTCGGAATATTCTTAACAGTAAGAAAGTTATTTGACCGGTAAGAGTAATCTTTTAGATCTTGATCTTTGATTTCCGAACAAACGGTTATGATTGTTCACTTTTGGAGTGTAGTGAGCAAGCTCACTAAACGCCCCCAAGTCCCGACGGGCCTTTGGACCAGAGACATTTCGAGGTGCCTAATTAAAGAAATAGGGTGAAGTCTTAGATTTGAGTAAATGGAGGTACGTCCGGCCTGTTTTTGTAATCTAATTTACTGCTAACTCATTAAAAGAATACCTATAGCCCAAAAAAAAAATTACCCAAGTTCTAATCATTTTGATTTTAAATATTTTTACCTCTAGGTCTAGGAAAAAGGTATCTAATTACCACTAAGGTAAGTTTTTTTTTTTAATTAACATTAAGGTAAGTCATTCTTTTTTGGGATTTAGGTTTAAGGTGCACTTTCCTATTATAGGGTTTTAGTAGTTTAGGCACTTTCATAGAGTACCTTAGGATTTCAGGCACTTTCATAGGATATCCTAGGGTTTAGGTTTATGGTGCACTCAATTTCCTATTATAGGGTTTTAGTAGTTTAGGCACTTTCATAGAGTACCCTAGGGTTTTAGGCACTTTCATAAGGTACCCTACGATTTAGGTTTTAGGGCACACATTCCTATTGTGGGGTTTTAGTGGTTTAGGCACTTTCATAAGATATCTTTGGGCTTAGATTTAGACACTTTCGTAAGATACGTGCACTAGAATTTAGGCATTTTCATGCTGTTTGTGGAGTTGATGAGAGAGAGAGAGATTGTGCCCATGTAGGATGGGTAGTGAGAGGGGCTGACGGAAGTGGGACAGGAGTGGGAGGTGCATTCTCAGATTTTGTTGTACCTGTCGGTCAATTGGTTTGAAAAGTTATACCAGCCCGTACATCTCCCGTGATTTTAAATTTACCCAAGCCTCTCCCATGACACTCATGTGATGCAAAATTGAAACGTACCATAAACCGTCCCACTTTATGATCCAAGCTGTTCATTTGTAAATCTATCTAGATGACTCTAGATATTTGGACGGCTTGGATTGCTCGCGGGCACCGCCACGTGGTACCCACTCGACAACTAAAAATGTTTCCGAAAACTTCTCATTCTATTCCTCCAATTAATCTATTTCTGGTGAAACAACACACTGGTCTCACAATCAAACTGTTAGGACATAAATCTATATTGGGCTAACCTAACACATACTCACAATATATATATATATATATATATATATATATATATATATATATATATACAGAACATATCATGTGAGGGCTCCCTCACAAAAAAAGTGCGGGAAAACAGTTGTGGGCCGTTGGATCCTATGCCCTTCACGCTATCCAACGGCTAACAACTGTTTTCTCGCACTTTTTTTTATGAACTTTTTGTTTTGTATTTACAGAAAGTTGATAGTCCAATGATAGACTTCAGATTCAGTTCAAATCCATCCCCACCCCTTTTTGTTTTTGATTAACTGCAAATTTTTTTTTTTTTTTGCCCTTTAGTCCCTAAATTATGAATTGGGCTAAAATAATTTTACGGGGTGGGCTAAATTATATGGAGCTAAAATTAACATATAATTTTTTTTTATTCCACCTGGGCTGGAGCCCACCTTAGCCTAAAGGTTGCTCCGCCCTGCTTCTAACAAATAAAGTCGATTTAAAATTGGTAACATAGTGACCGATGTACTCTTTTTTTGGAAAGGAAAAAAAAAAGGAACGACAATTGGTGTTTTGATTGCATTTTTTAAAATCATCCAATATCCGATCGACTTGATTTTTTTCATTAGGATGCTTTACTCATCAGGCACAAGAATGGTTTTGGATCATACTAATAAACTCTGTTTCGGAGCACAACAATTCCCCAAGTACGTTACTCGTATAGGTAGGCCGGTGACATTACATCCACCGAATCAATTAGTCTAGAACTATGCTGGATTAGGCCCAATGGTTAGAGGTTGGCTCTCATACTAACCTAGCTAACAGATAACTAACATATCAACATCTTATTGTTTGGTCAACAAAAAAAAAATCGATCAATCTAAACAAAGTTTCCGAACGTCATAACCATCCAGTATATTAGACTAGGGATTGCACGTGCCTGAAGGCACGACGCAACACGTTATAAACACAATTTAAATGGATTTATAATTCTTTACATTTGACCTCCCCGCTGAAGAAGCCAGCTTTGAATCATAGTGCCGTGAAAGTTGATTTATCATTCTTTAAATGGATTATCACTCTAGTAATTGCCCATGCCTGAAGGCACGATGCTTCAAGTTTTAAACGCTTCAAGTTTTAAACACTTCAAGTTTTAAACACGGCTAAAATGAGTTATCAAAACTATCCACCACTCCCGCCAACGAAGCCAACTTTTCTGAGAAGTCTTTTTTTTTTTTTTGTTGAAATGAGTTTAAAAACTGAGTTCATCTAGTGGTTTGCCCATGTCCGGTAGCACTTCTCAAAATATAAGCTATCAGCAAACGAAAGCACTTCTCAAAATATAAGCTACCGGCAAAACTGTTATTGATATGGATATGAGAGAAACATGAGTGTTTATTACGTCATGGCCAACACTTGGAAAAACAAAAAAGCTAAAAGCTATCAACAGAATGTACACTAAAGCACGTTCTATAATGCATTGCCTTTCTTAATGAACTTGATAATAAGCATCACCTCCAACACTCGAGTAAGATGGATACATTTGCACTCAAAATCTGAATTGTCACTGAAATTAAACCAACAATATAATAAAAACAGCCTTTAAGCAATTGCCTCCGATTCGATTTTTAATTAGTAAAAGAAACACAATTGCCAAAGCTAAGACATGTTCCTCTTTGCAAACCAAACATCCTCTTTACAATTCGAACATCTTGGTCATTTACAATTCCATACCCACCAATGAACCCACACACTGGCAAGAATTAACAAACCAAAGCCTTCAGAAAATGAAAAATATGTAAACCAGAGAGGGTTAAAGTTGATCGACCATTTAAGGCGAGAGACATGAACGTTGAAGTTTCATCTCTTATTTCTTATCGTATTAGAAAGCTCATGCCTTTTTATTCACCCAAGTTTGCGAATTGGTGCAAATAACTTGATCTTCCTTGTAAGTAGTCATTGTCCACACACCTCCCTGAAATTCAATTTGAGAAAGATCAAACCTTGTAAGATATAACACCACTAAATTCAAAACAATTAGTCGTAGCCTTGTAGGTATTCTTAATCACATGTGCTGATCCACCGTACTTAACAAAGCAAAATAATAGCAACAAATGCAAAACTTTCCCCATTAACTCACCACCAAACATTCCAAAATGCATAACTCGAGCATAATAAATTTAGAACTTCTACTGAAAAAGCCACTACTAATAGCCTAAATAGCATTAAAAGCTCCATTTTTTCAGTAGCACTCATGTAGAACAAAGGATTAAGAGCAAATGGCACAAGGTCCACCTTAAGTTGCCACTTGCTTACCATATGAAAAGAAGCCAAAAGACAGCTCAAGCTACCAAACCAATCAAATCTTGTATATTTCGATATTTATATGGAGAACAACTGGGGCATGTCCCCTCCAGAGACTAAAACTCATGTTATTGAGAGAAACCAACGCAATCAGGACGACATTGATAGCAATATGGGGGAAATCCCATCAGGCAACAACTATTTCGATTTAAACCAAAAGCAAAACTATCAAAAGAGATGCTATGGTTGTGTGTAAGCCTTAAATGATATGCAGTAGGAGCCTATTGCTCAGAAAGGGTATTTTCAAGCCTAACTGAAATAGCACAGGATCCATTGGCCTTTCGATTCCAAAATCCAAACACACGCAAGGCTTTAACTTTCAATGCGCATTCCATATTAACCACCAAAAATCTATATAACATAATAAATGCCAGAATTAACAAAAAGACATGTCATGTTTGTGCTTAAAAGATATGCTATGAGCAACCTATACCCGGTTTATGCTAAAAACCTATTTAACATCTGAATACAGAAAAATGATTATCGAGTAATCACCAAAATGGTGTGCCCTTGAAAGTGCATGAAGTGCACATAACACTTGTGGGTACCTTGAAGAAAGTATCAGGAAGAGATATTTATGCATGTGTCTCCTTCTCCATTGCTCTATCTCTTCCACAGCCCTTGAGTTGGGTGCGGACAAAGATAAATCCCTGCACACAATCAAAGAGAGAAAAAATGAAAAACTTGATGGAAATAAGAGAGAAATTCCTCACACAAAACTAAACTCACTCTTTTTATTAATCTTTTCACAGACAAATACGAATACAACTCTTACACATCTACAAGCACACACTACATTTTGTGGTGGTGGGGGAGACCCCCTTAGGGGCTCCCCACGTTTTGCCTCTCTCTCTGCCTCCTATCTTCTCTCACTCTTTCTCTTCTTATTCCCACACCTTGCAAAGCCAATACACACACATACTTATACAACTAAGCTAGCCACCATATTTGACTAAGTAGGCAATGGCCTAGCAAATGGCCTTACACCACAATAAATTAAAGACATACCTATCACACTTTAATACCACCGGCCAAATCTCATTTTGGCCTTATCCAAACATATTTAACACATGCACAATTAAGTTTACTTTCCATCACTCCCCCTTAAACTTAATTATCTTCCGAGACCCAATCCCTCGTCCCCACTCTTCTCCACTCACTCTCTTCTCTTCAAACTCATTGACTGCTGCTGCTTCTCATCTTCTTTCTCTTCTTCTTTTCTCATGCGCTCGCTCACACTCACTCACTCATTCTCACTCTTCTCTCTTGGTGGCGCTTGCAGAACAACCCCGTGCACTGGGTGTTCTACCTCCTCCTCTTTCGGAATCAATCTCTTTATTGTTCCGCCTCTCTGTCTAGACATTTGAGGTCACCACACACTCTTTTCTGCAGCAACTCTTCAGGGATGGTCACAACAACCTCATCTCTCACATCTTCTTGGCTTCTGCTCCACTTCAACGTATCGCGAGTCAATGCGACAACACGCGAGCTTTCTTTGAAAAAACTCGCTACTCCACTGTTGATGACGTGTGTGGCTCATGCAGCGCGTCCGCCGAGACTAACCGCATGCACCATCTTCTCCAATCTGTAACACCACCTCTGGTGTCCTCTCTCCACATCTCTGCTGATCTGTGATCATCTCTTGATGACGATACTAGCGGTGTCAAGAAAAAACAACTTTGGCCGAAGTCGAATTTCTGTCCCGTCTTTTGTTGATCCTTTTTTTTTTTGTCGAACTCTCCTTTTTGCGGAAGCTCCTCCTCACGTCTCACCCACACTAGATAATTCCCTTGGAACTACTGCCAGGGACTAGGCTGCAACATTTGTACAGTTGCACACACTCTCCAGGTGCCAGATACACCGAATCACTTCCTCACATTAGATTCTTTTTCCTTCTTCAAATTCCCACCAGACACATACAAACAATGGGGTGGAAAAATCTTCCACGTGAGTACCACCACCTATCAAAATGTCTTCCTTTTTCTTTCATTACTTTCACCAGACAATTACTTTCATAACAGTTAGGTGGAAAATTCATGACGTGGGAACTACCACCCATCATGTCTTAATTTCTTCCATGCTGGCTTTAAGACTTCATCTCTTCCTCCTTTCTTCTACCTTCTTTCATCTTCATCCTTCTGCTCTTCTGGAAAAAATAGAGCAACACCGTCAACTTCAAACAGCTCTTGGGAGCTCATTTCAACTCCGATTTTGGCACCGTCTGCGCCAATGAACTCAGCTCACCGAGCTCTTTCTTCAGCAACTCTCAAAGTGATTTTTTTTCGATTACAACAAAAAATCAGCCCATCTGGCTCTTCGTCGAATTTTGTCCGGATCATCACCGGATTCTTGGTCCGTCTGACCCACGTCTTGCTTCTTGGCCCGTCTGGCCATCGTCTTTGTCTCGGCTCGTCTAGCCGTTTAACTCCGTCTTGGCCCATCTGGCCTTCGTCTCCATTATTGGCTCGTCTGGCACTCGTCCATATCTCAGCCCGTCTGGCCCATCTTTCATTGGGTTTGCCCAGTTCTTCGACTTGAGCACTGATACCAATTTGATGGAAATAAGAGAGAAATTCCTCACACACAACTAAACTCACTCTTTTTATTAATCTTTTCACAAACAAATACGAATACAACTCTTACACATCTACAAGCACACACTACATTTTGTGGTGGTGGGGGAGACCCCCTTAGGGGCTCCCCACGTTTTGCCTCTCTCTGCCTCCTATCTTCTCTCACTCTTTCTCTTCTTATTCCCACACCTTGCAAAGCCAATACACACACATACTTATACAACTAAGCTAGTGTGGACGTCCCACTGGAATTCGGTGCGGTTCGCGTTCGAAAAGATTGATTGTTTGAGTCGCCACCCGGATTTTAGGTCCGAACCCGAGAAACCGATAAAAAGATGACTCATTTACCCATTTGAAAAAGGATTTCACTGATCTTGATAAAACCAAAGATTTCTCGGATTCGGGGGTTTGGTTACGAGAGGGGAAGGGTTTTACGGCACCCCTCTCGCCCGGTCCGTGAACCGGTCTCTACTCGATGTTCCGTGGGATTTTAAAGAATATTCAAAATTCAATTTATTCACAACATAGGGAGGTTGGGGATGGGTACCACATAAACAATAAGAACATGAGAGATATATCTAAGGTGGATGCTTGTGCTTGATGGTTTACATGAATGATGATGATGATGATAAATGGAATTATTACAAATATTTGAAAAGAAATGAGCAATTACTGAAATAATACAATAAACCCGAAAATACAAATATTGTGGCCCAACAAACTGCTTTTGCAAATGGATTCGAGAAATAGGGGTTGAGCGCTCAAAGACAGAGGCTTGAGCGCTCAAACCCTCAAACTACTTGAGCGCTCAAGGTCCATGGATTGAGCGCTCAATCCGATTCCTGTGCTTCGTGATTTTACTCTCTTTTCCACACTTCTCTTCTCATTCTTTACAAGATCAACACGATCAAACGTTTTCAAAGGAAATCAAACAAAATAGACGGATTGATCCTTTAAAGAATAGGAAGAGAGAAAATCCCCATGGATTAATCAAGAAAATACTTTGAAAAGAGGAATAAAAGAAAAATCCAGATTCCAAACACTTCAATAACGACACACACACACTATCGGAAACTGGTCATGATCCATCATCGAAACAATGAAGTAAACAACAAAATGCCCAAGAAACGACTTTGAGCGCTCAAGTTATTGACCTTGAGCGCTCAAGCCATGAACCGCTTAGCAATTTCGACTTAAAGAAAGGATGATCGATGATTCTCGTGGACCTTAAACCTTTTGAACAAGAGTAGAGAAGGAAGATCCAAACATTGTTTTGCATTTAAAATGGAATTTTACAAAAGTATTGATCTTTGATCATCATAACTTAGTCAACAAATGTTCATGCATGTGTTTCGGAAATAAATACAAGTTTGTTTGAGAATCGCATGAACACAAATAGCTATTAAACAATGATCAAAGCCAGAAATAGTACAAAAGTTTGCAAAATGAAACTATTGACCGGCTTGAGCGCTCAAGACCGGGAGGCTTGGCGCTCAACCCTCTTAACAAGCTAGTTTGAAAACTCTTTCTAAACCATTTTTAGACCTTTGTGAGTTCAATACAAGTACAAAGAACTTGATTGAACTGAACTCGTCCTCCTCGGATGAACCAAAACATAAAGAGTTCATCACATGTTTACTACCTTTGCGGAAATGCTTATGGTTTGAAGCTTGATTCTGGGCTTGGCGATGGAAGATTGTGGATGATTTGGCTTATATTGTAGCCGAATTGGACAATGTATATGGTTGGTCGATGATCAAGAATAGAATTTATGGATTTGGATGAGCGGTTTTGCTAGTGGTTTTGATGGCAAAGGGTGGTTTTGTAGAGAGAGAGAGAGATGATCGATTTTTCTGGAGGTTTTGGGAGATGGAGTGTGGGAGTTGTTCACCTCTAAAACCGGGGTGGAGGGTGGATTTTATAGAGTGAGTGGGAGGGAGAGGAGAGAGAAGGAGTGGGTTTTGGTATTTTGGGGTATTTTGGGTGTATTTACGGAGTTAGTGGGATGTATATACGTATAGAGATCGTAGCAGATCATCCCCAGACGCTCCCATGCAGAAAATCTCATGATTAGATATTCTGCAGGTTGCTGACTGGATCAGAGTTGAGCGCTCAAAGCCGTTGGCTTGAGCGCTCAAGGTGTTTTCTCCTGGTTGAGCGCTCAAGGCTCGGGGATTGAGCGCTCAGGGTGCTTGATGGCAGATTGTTGGCTTGGCTTGGTTCAACAGTGTTTGGTTTGGTTTGGGTTATTTTGGTTGCTGCTTGGTTAATTTGGTCAAGTTCAAGTCAAACTCACAAGTTCCAGGTAATCATGATTGGTCCGCTTCATCATTGGAAATGCTCGAGTGCATTTTGAATTCAAAATTGGGGTGTCTACAGTTGCCCCTCTTGGATGAGACTCAATGCCATTGCTTTGGTATGAGTGACATCCAAGATAAAGACAGCCCAACTCGTCCTTCGTGATACATCTCAAGCTGCAAAGAAAAACATTAAAAGATCAATCGGTCGTGCCACTCAGGCTGCCTACGTACTCTATTGTAAGGATCAGACCGGCGTAGTTCCTGGGGGCAACTGCATACAAATGCAATGGTTTCTCCCGTCCCTCAGGACGATTGATTAAAAAGTTTAGTCCCTCAGGACGATTGATTACAAAGTTTGGTCCCTCAGGACAAATGATTAAAAACGCGAATCGACGAGCCTTCCCGGGTCGTGAAACGCCAAACAAATGTAATTATGATTTTTCGTGAATCGTCAGGACTTCCTGAACCGAAACACTAAAAGCAAATGATTGTGATTGTGATTGTGATTGTGATTGTGATTGTGATTGTAGCTACCCTCTGAACAACAGGGTGGCAAAATTTAATGGGGCTATCCTTTGAGCAACAAGATAACCAAAGATAAATGATTGTCTACTGAGCAACGAGGCAATCGAAATGCTACTGAATCAAACACGTTTATGTGATGGATTTAGCGGCACGACAGTTGAGTAATCAACGACCACTCAGATGATTGACAAGATTGAATTGGAACATAATTGCTAAGCATAATTCAAACTAGCACGTGGCTCTCAAAGAATGATTTAAACGAGCACGTGGCTCTCAAAGAGTGATTTAAACGAGCACGTGGCTCTCAGAAAATAATTTAGACGAGCACGTGGCTCTTAGAAAATGATTTAAACGAACACGTGGTTCTCAAGAAATGCAATTGAAATACTTCGTGCATACACTAACATGAAACATACGTACATGACACGCTTCTAGCACGGTTAAATACCAAGATTTTAGATCCTCAGATCCACAAACATTCGATTGATTGGGACTAGTGATACCAACAAATCACAAGGGATGCCCAAAAATGCCCCTGCCAAGCTTGCAAGAGAAGTCAAAAATTACTGCCAGAATTGGCATTGAGCGCTCAGGGTATACCCTTTGAGCGCTCAACCCAACCTTGAGCGCTCAACCCTATAGCATTGAGCGCTCAAACCTCGGTTTGGTCCTCCAGCGCTCAAAGAGTTCAACTCAAGCGCTTGAACCCTTCAACGGGGACGACGGTTCAGAAACATAACGTTCGAATCAACTCTGATTTTACTCCGTCCAAACTTCAAAACGCTTCACAAAACTTCAGAGATCGAAATCCTACACCTCTCAAGCGATTCCGAACCAAACCCATTCACTTTCTTACTCAAATTCGATCTCAAACAAAAACCCCCAAATTCTAGGGTTTGTTCGTACGATTCTCGGTCAAAATCAGTTTGATTCCAGTCGATTAGGGCTTGATTGAAAGCTTTCCATGGAGGATACCAGTGAATCACATTCTCCGCTGACTTCGCCGACGGTGGAGAAGGGCGGAAGTAGTACAGTGGCGCCACCACCGACGGGTTCGAGCGCTCAAGGCTCTGATCCGGTGGTTGAGGTGGATTCGACAGGGGCTGGACCGTTATCTACGGCTACAGAGACGGCCGAGAGAGGAGGAAATGAAGAAGGAGAGAGGGAGAGAGAGGGCGGCAATGGTGGTCCAGCCACCAAGACTGTGGTGGCTGGTGATGATGGTGGTGAGGGTGTAGATGGTAGTGGTAATGGTGGCGGTGGAGATAGTGGCAGTAGCAGTAGTGATAGTAGCGGTAGTGGTGATGATAGTGGTGGTGGTGATAGTGACAGTAGTGATGGTGGCAGTGGTAGCGATGATGGTAGTGATGATGGTGATAGTAGTGATGATGGTGATGATGATGGTAGCGGTGGTGATGACCCGGGGACGGAGAGAGTAGAGGAGAGGAGGGAGGAGTTGGTGGAGGAGAGGGTAGAGGTCCACGATGTGGACAGCGATGGCAGTAGTGACGAGACGGCCGAGGATGCTCGTTGGAGGATAGAGCCGAGATCCAGTCAGCGGCCTAGCGAGGGGGATAAGGGGAAGGCGGCGATGATTAGTGGAGAGCCAGCGACTCAGGGGCAGAGTAGTAGGCCGTCGGCTCAGGGTCCAGTTGGGATCTCTCGAGGGGATTACCTGGAGCACGCGCCGCCGGAGGTAGTGATGGCGGCTGCAGTAGATGCCCCGGGGATTCTAGAGGCGGCGAGGGAGGCCGTGGTTGAGAGTAGAGAGAGAGAAGCGGCGATGCTACGGGAGGCCGCCGCTGAGGACGAGGCGGCGAGAGCCTTTTGCGAGGAGTTTGAGACAGAGGAGGCGGCGGAGGCGGCTAGACTACGAGCCGAGGAGGAGGAGAGAGCGGCTGGACGGAGGGTGACGGTGGTCCAGGCTGCCAGACACTGGTTGAGGAGAGGGAGGCCGGCTTTCGACGCGGCGACTTACGCCCCACCGGTGCACCTCTTCGTGCCTTCTGCTGCAGACGATTACACTCCCCAACGGGAGTTGTACTTCGGAGAGGAGGTGCTACTGGACCCCGAGGTTCACCTCTCGACTGACTGCTTGACGGTACACTTGCTTTACTTTCTTGCTTATTGCTTTTTTTTTGGCGTTCCCTTAGTAGTTAACAAACCTGATTTGCATTTGAATGATTGAATTACTGCTTATGGATTAAATGAAAGATTGGACTAACGCCTGATTGTTTGCTTGCTTGTTGAATGTATGCAGAGAAACTTGAGCTTGAAGGCTCACGGGGGTATGGGCTCTAGTTGGGAGATCTACCAGCAGTTGCATGTCTCGGTGAGGACTCTGGTGGATATGGCGGGGTTTGGGAGGTTCATCCCGACTCTCACGAGCACACAGCACGACCATGCTGTGGTGACAGCACTGGCCGAGAGGTGGAGGGACTCTACGAGTTCTTTCCATCTCGTTATTGGAGAGGCGACGATGACCCCGCTGGATTTCTCAGCGATCACGGGGTTGAGGGTAGGAGGAGACCCGATCCCGTTCGACTCGGGGATTGGCGGAGACGTTGCTGCGCTGCGGTGGTTCTTGGGCTTTGTGCCCAACAAAGAGGGAGACGGCCACGTATGGCCAATTCAAGGCTGAAAGGATTGGGCGAGCCAACCGACGATGAGGATGATGCACGAGAAGGCGAGTGCTACTTGTTATACTGTTTGGGGCTTCTCTGTACCCAAATAGGCGTAACAGGGTGCACCTCTCCTACCTTGGAGGGTTGAGGATTTCACGATTGCGGCAAGGTTCAAGCTGGGAGGAGCGGCACTCGGGAGTTGCTATGCGTTTATGAACGCCGTCTCGAGCCGGAAAGGGACTAGCATCTCCGGACTGTGGAGCGTCTGGGAGGTAAACACAAATGCTTTTATTTCAAACTACATGTATGCATTTCAATACTCGTACATGATCAAGTGACTCGTTTATTGTTTGACATGCGCTTTGGGCCTCACGAGGTATTGGGGTTGCATCCCCGAGGGAGGCGCAGACGTGGACCCGGATGTCATCCCCCGAGCACCTTTGTGTTGGGGTGAAGGCTTAAATCGTTACGGTTCAGCGCGAGGGAACATCCACGTTCTCCGCGCCTCATTTGACCGGACGTCTCCCTGCTTCTTTGGTAAGAATCAAGCTCTCATACGCATTCAATCTCGCTTTCGATTTGCTTATTACCATGCCCTTGATTACTAATGCTTGAATAACCTTTTGCAGGTCCGCTGGAACATATGGGACGCTATCGACGAGCCTTACCTGGCTCCGAGCCGGAGGCTCACGAGGGGGAGGGTTTTGCTGGAGTGCCAATACGGGCGGGTTCACGGTATCTCGGCGGCGTGAGGTAGTACGCCCGGTCGTCTGGTGGCGAACCCACAGTGCCGGGACGCCTTCCTCCACAAGTCGCGATGACGTCTCGGTATCTGGGCAGAGATCGGCGTTTTACAACGCCTGACCTGAACCTGAGCCAGTACTTGCGTCCGGCCTTGAGCTACAGAGACTACTTCAGGAAGTACTTGGCCGGTTCACTGGAGTCGGAGGAGTGGAGAGACAAGGTTGAGGAGGAGAAGGCCGCGAAGGCGCGGGCCTCAGCTGGAGGGGTAGCCAGAGGTGTGGATGCTGGCACCTCCAAGTGGTGGGTGCACGTTACTTCTGCAGGCGGAGAAGCAGGGGATATAGACATCCCAAGGCCACCCGGCCCGACTTCCCTCGACTCTCGGCTTTTGAAGAAACACTTCACTTATTGATTTGCATGTTCTGATTATGAATGACCAAATGTACTGATGATTCAAACTTCTGACTTGCTTGCAGGTTTCACAGGAGGCGGCGCAGACTCTGCACGAGCAAAACCGAGGACTACGCGTCCTGATTCGCCGTCTTATAGCCGGGGAAGAGGTCACTATTCGCCGAGAGGGCGAATCGGCACCTCCCGCTGCCCCAGGGCCTTCTCGCCCGAGAGTTGCACCGGTATGTAATCCACATCGCTTGCACTTTGAATTTCTTGATTATACAGTGTCCGATTCCTCTTTCTGTTTGCTCGATGATGCGCACCCGCCCGTGTACAGGAAGAGGCCCCATGCTTTAGAGTGGGACGGTCCTGGAGATATGACTTGTGAGGCTCGGGCGTTCAAAGATGGCGCGGCGGGACTCGAGAGGAGAGACGCGGAGGGCTCGGCCGGAGAGTGAATGTAGCACCGAGAGGGTAGTTGAGGAGCTCGAGCGAGCCAGGCCACGTTGATGACGCTAACTACCCCTCTTCCGGCAGAGGCAGTGAGGGAAGGCAGGGGGGGAGACCGAGAGCTCGGACGAGGCGATGGGCGAGTCGGAGTAGCACAAGACATAGAGTAGTTTTAGAGTTTTGCCTTTGCTTTTCTTCTTTTCTTTTGATTGGGCACGCATGCCTCGGTAGATAGATGGATTGGGCCTCGCGTGCCTGGTAGTTAGTGATGATACTTGGATCGATATTTTTGCTTTTCATGGATTTGGATCGTTTATACATGACTTACACTTTCATTTGTTCATCGTGTTATTTTACGCTTTCAATATTGAGACGAACAAACCTTTGTTGTAGAATGTACATAACCTATCCACAAAATTTTGAATTCAAACATCCAAGAACAAAGCTTAAAACTTGACTTCAAAGAAAAGATCACATGTTCGAGAATTTGACGAAACATGATTATTTGAGTTTATGTACAACTGGAATATGTATTTACATGCCGCATGACTTGACAGCGTTTCTTGTATACAAACTATACAAAAACGACCTTTGAACGGAATTTGATGTTCACAAGGCATATTTGAAAATAAAAATGTTTCGTGAGTCTGTTTATATGTGATGAATTGCCATGCTGCCACTTCGACCAAGTCACAAATGACCAAAATGCCCCTGTAGTTGCCACCATCTAGCAAGGAAATCCTCCGAACCATTTTTGATGCGGCGACGGCCGCCATTTCATTGCTTGAGTTGGCCGTTGATACCCCAAAACCTTGCATGATCAAAGAAATGCCTCGAGAATCACTCCGGCAAGTCACAAACATCTATTGACTCGTGTCTCGATGATTGGAAATGGCTAACATGGTAAGAAAATAGACCCGGATGTCCGACGGCCGTTTTCTAGTTTCAAACTTCTTTATGTGAGTATCCCGTGTCCGAACACGTATCGGCTTGTTAACTCGAGAAACGGGACGCTCCTCGAAGTCACAAATGTCCATTGGGACTTGGCTCGGGTGTTGGTTGAGGGTTAATAAGCTTAGAAGAGGTTTCGGGCATCAAATGGACAAAAGGACTGCTGCTGCTGTCTGCTGCTGTTCTGCAGGCCTTGAGCGCTCAATGGGGGTTGAGCGCTCAAGCTTAGCACCTTGAGCGCTCAAGGTGGTCTCAGTGGGTTGAGCGCTCAATGCCAAGGGCTTGAGCGCTCAAGGTCTGTATTGGGCAGATTAACAATGTTGCTTCCCAATGCATTTTTGGACCCTTTTGCATGATTTCCTCTGCCTTAAATGTCTTGTTGCTCTGCTAAAACACCTCCCAAGCCATTGAACATCACCTTCCCAAGGTCTTTCACCTTTTTCCCACAAATGCTATGTATTTCCAATGCACTTTCAAATTTTCCAACAAAAGTATTTTGGAAATATATGCATGACCATCTTGAAAATGTAATCTTTGATTTCCAATGTTGCATGGCATATTTGTAAGGTTCCTCCCAAGTCCCCTATAAATACCATTCATGGTCAAGCACTTCTCACACACCATTTCCACACCAAATTTTATTCTCTACCCTATACATTTTTCCTATCAACCTTTCATTGCTCCCCATGGCTGCCCTTGACCCTTCCGTTATCAATACTTGGGTTGCTAGCTTTGAAAACATTGATTGGTTCAACTTCCGAGGTCTTGGTCTCAATGCTCTTCGCCATCTCCACACTTTACACGTCCGCCAAGACATTTTGCATGCCGCAGTTCGCTGTTGGGATTCTGAGCTCCATGTATTCCGTTTTGGGATGCAAGAGCTTTGCCCGACTGTGGAAGAATTTCAAGCCTATCTTGGTGGTCGTGCTTTCGCCGATCCCGTCATACCACCCATTCGTGAAAACTACGCCAGGATTCTTAGCAGGAAGCTTGGCCTTGGGAATGGCGCTGCGCGCTTTTTGATTCGTAATGAAACCCTCAACATCCTTCGTCTCTTTGCGGATTACGGTCCAACAGGCGACCTTTTAGATTTTACCGTTCAGAACCGACGCATGTTTGCGCTCTGCATGTGCCTCTTGGCATTGTACTTGTTGGTCCCATGCGATGGTCATCCCAGTTCTGCTATTGTCGGCGTTGCCGCTCAGATTGAACAACGGAGGGATGTGGTTCCTTTGGTTTTGGCCGAGACAATCATGGGTTTGGATGCGGTTAAGGCTGGAAGGACAAACACCTTTGCCCGGAAGTCCACTTTTGCTCCCGAGGTTTGGTTTATTTGGTTTGGACATTTTTGGTTTTTGGGGATTTTGGTTATTTGGCTTGGTTTTGACTTTGGCTTTGATGTTTTGGTTTTGTAGGTATGGCTATGTGACAAAGTTGGGCTTTTGAGGGAACCGGCGGGTGATTGGGTTTATGATCCACGGACTTGGGTGAACAGGCCATTTGTGCATGATGAGGTTGATGAAGATGAATGGTTTGACTTCTTCAGGTCATTAGGGGAGGATCACATCACTTGGCGGTGTCATTGGTTGCCTTTGCCGGACATGACAGCCAATCACATGGGCGACACATGGGTGATTCTGGCGGGTTTGCAAGGGTTTGCCTACTATTTTCCACAACGTATCCTCCGCCAATATCGCATCCGTCAAGAAGTGGAGTACTCGCCCGCCACTTTCAATCTTCCCACCTTTAGGCATTCCGTCCTTGAGTATTATCGTACTTCTTGGAGAGATAGGGTTCTTTGGTCTCCTGATCCCTACCCAACTATTCACTTGAATGGACATTACAGAGAGTGGATGAGGGAGCAAATGGAGGCACGACGCTGAAGAAATTAGCGCAATTTGACTCTCGACTCACTAAGCTGCTTCCCGAAATAAATGGTGCTTTTTTTTTTTTTTTTTTTTTTTTGCTCAGTTTATGTAATCGAAGAAGTGATTTGAATAAAATTGAACGATGAAGGGTTTCCCCCTCTTGGTTCATTCAGTTCCATATGCTATCTTCTTTGAAAACTGCGGACTCATGGACCAACTCATCAGATTTAGACCGAACCCCAAGATAGGGTTGCCTACGTATCCCTTTTCAAGGAATCAGGTCATGGCGTAGTTCAGGAAGGGTTTGCTCGGGTATTAACACTCTCCTTTTTGCGCTCTAAATTTTGCCTGGCACCGCCTTTTCAGGTTTTCGGTCCAGCGAGCTTCTTTGAATTTTCGCCTTAAATTTTGCCTAGACTGCCCAGTGTGGGTTTTCAGACTAGCAGGCTTGCTCTAATTTTTGCTTGGGTTGGCTCGCCCTTGCGATTTTCCGCCCAACGAGCATCTCTCAGGGGTAATATCTTTTGAGTTGGTCCAAATTGACAAGATTACTGAACTCGTTGCCATCCAGGATCAAGGATCACACGCTCCACCATCGAGAATGGTCTTGATGATATATGGTCCCGCCCATTTCGGCTCGAATTTTCCTCGTGGATCAAATATCGGTGTGCGAATTTCTTTCACCACCATGTCCCCTTCGATCAGATCCCTGGATTTCACCTTTTTGTTGAATGCGCGAGCGATTCTTCTCTGATATCCCTGAATGTGATACAATGCCCGCAATCTCCTTTCGTCAAACAACATTAACTCTGAAAATCTATCGCTCAGCCAATCAGCCTCATTGATTTCATTTTCTATCATCACCCTTAAAGAAGGCACTTCAAGCTCGATGGGAAGTACCGCTTCCATACCATAAACCAAAGAATACGGTGTTGCCCCTGTTGGAGTTCGGATCGAAGTGCGGTACCCCCATAATGCCAATGGTAACTTCTCATGCCAATCCCTAGATGATTCGATGGTTTTCTCCAGGATATTCTTGATTGATTTATTGGCTGCTTCCACTGCTCCGTTGGTTTGCGGCCTGTATACTGTTGACTTATGCACCTGAACATTGAATTCCTCAAGTACCTCCGCTGCCCTTCCTTTAAAATGTACACCATTGTCTGACACAAAGGCACTGGGAACCCCATATCGGTAAATGATGTTTTGCTTAATGAAATGAGCCACCTGTACTGCGGTCAGTGTAGCGTAAGAAGCTGACTCGACCCACTTTGTGAAATAATCAATCGCCACCAATATGAACTTGTGACCATTCGATGCTGGCGGCGTGATTTTCCCGATCACATCTATTCCCCATACTGAAAAAGGCCATGGTGTTGCCATTGTATGAAGTTCAGATGGCGGGACATGCATGAGGTTAGCATGGACTTGACACTTATGGCACCTCCGCACTTACTGAACACAATCTGTTTCCAAAGTTAACCTGAAATACCCTTGCCTCGTAATCTTCTTTGCCATCATTAATCCGCTCATGTGGGGACCGCAGATTCCTTCATGAATTTCTTCCATTACTCTTTTCGTGTCATCACCATGGATGCACAACTTGTGCATGCCACAGTATGATCTCTTGTATAACCTTCCACCACAGAGGATGTATTGTGATGCCAGCCTTTGTAATGCTATCCGATCCTTCTTATTTGCTCCTTCCGGATATTCCCCTTTTTCAACCAGATTCCAGATATCATGATACCAAGGCAAACCATCGTTAATTTCGCCAACGTTCATCACATACTCATAGGCTGGCCTATCCCTTTGCTCGATCATGATTGGTCTCATTCTTACTCCCACAGGCAATTCCACCATAGATGCCAAGGTAGCAAGAGCGTCGGCAAAATGATTCTTCATTCTCGGGATGTGCGTAAAAGTAACTTGTTCAAATTGATGAATCGATCGCCGAGGTCTTTGTGGTATGGCTTCACTTTTCTTCTCGTATTTTTCAATCACCGTTGGCTTGGGAAACCACCAGTTCGAGTCCCCAACCACTTCCAATTTCTTTATCCCGATTTCAAAAGCAGCCTCTATTCCAACAATGCATGCTTCAGACTACTCCGCTGGTTATTGGTAACTTCAAATTCAACTTGAAAGAGAGAGGAATATGAGGTCCTTCTGGTGAAACCAACAAGATGCCGATCCCAAATCCTTTCCGATTTGCAGCTCCATCGAAGTACAATTTCCAAACATCCTCTGTTACTGTCATAACACTCTCATCGGGAAACTGGAACTCCGTGTCTTCTGGTCCTTCGATTGGATGATCTGCCAAGAATTCTCATAGCATTCTGACTCACCTTTCACCGATTTTCGTCCATATACTTGAGCTCAAATTCAGCCAACGGAAGCAACCATCGTGCTAACTTTCCGGTGAGCGCCGGTTTTTCAAACAGATATTTGAGGGGATCCATTCGAGAAATCAACACCACCGAATAAGCTAGCATGTAGTGTCTTAGCTTTTTAGAGGCCCATACGAGGGCCCAACAGGTCTTCCAAAGGTGTGTATCTTTCTTCGGCTCCGACCATCTTCTTACTTAAATAATACACCGCCTTCTCGACTCTCGCTTCACTTTCCTCACAGTGCCAACATGCACCATTGCGATCACAAAATCGATAGATACAAAATCAGAGGCTTTCCGGGCGTTGGCGGTAGCAGTACTGGAGGACTTTGAAGATACTGCCGAATTGATTCGAAGGCTTTCTGGCACTTGTCTTCCCATTTGAATGGCACTCCTTTCTTGAGCAAATGAAACATCGGCTCGCAAGTTGAGGTTAACTTGGCGATGAATCACGCCGATGAATCGATCTTTCCAAGAAAACTCCGAACCTCTTTCTCCGTTTTTGGCGGCTCCATTTCCAATATTGCCTTGATTTTTGATGGGTCAACTTCAATCCCCCTGGTGGTAATCATGAACCCCAACATTTTCCCTGCGGTGACTCCGAACGTGCACTTTTGCGGATTGAGACGCATCCGGTACTTCCTTATTCTTTCAAGAATTTACGCATGGCCTGGAGATGCCCTTCCCTTTCTTTAGCCTTCACAATCATGTCATCCACATATACCTCGACCTCTTTATGCATCATATCATGTAACGAGTTGTGGCCGCTCGTTGATAAGTTGACCTGGCGTTCTTCAATCCAAATGGCATGACCACAAACAAAACGTCCCCCATTCGGTGGTGAAGGTTGTTTTCTCTCGATCTTCCGGTGCCATCGGGACCGATTATACCCCAAAACCCATCCATAAATGACAATAGAGCATGCCCCGCCGTGTTATCCACCGGGTACATCAATGTGAGGCAAGGGAAAATCATCTTTCGGACATGCCTTGTTCAAATCTCTCGAAATCTACACACACCTCGATCTTGCCGTCCTTCTTGGGCACTGCACGATGTTCGCAACCCATCGCGGATATTCCGCTACCATCAAAAAGCCGGCATTGAACTCGCTTTGGTAACTTCCTCTTTGACTTTCTCAACCCAATCGCCCGATCTTTCTCGGTTCCATGCTTTCTTTGGTTTCACATCGGATACAAGGGAATTCGATGTTGCACAATTTCAGATCGATTCCGGGCATATCTGCGTGGGACCAAGCGAAAACATCTTCAAATTCTTTGAGTAAATCAACGAGTAATTCTTGTTCCTCCGAAGATAGCCCGGAACCGATTTGAACCATGCGAGGATTCTCCACATCTCTCAATTTAATTGAAATTACTTCTTCTTTTATTGGCTGAGCATGCCTTTCATTTTCCCTTTCAATTAGGGACTTGAGTTCTTTGGGTATTTCTCCCTCGAACTCAGTCTCATCATTGTCTGGGGTCTACACAATTTATTTCGGGAACAGCAAAGTAAGCGAAATCATTATTTATTTCATCAACGAAGCCCCACGGGGCACAAGACATGGCGCCAGACTCAAACTCGAAATAGAAATGACGACGTGGAGGGCCATGAGGCACAAACTCCGACTCATAGCCAAACTCAAACCCTGACTCAGACTCGAATTCTAGCTTAGTGAATGCATTAGTAAATTTTACAACAGGAGTGAAAGTGCAATTCTTGTATTCACCGACTGCATCCACTATTAGCACGCTGGGATCTTCAATGGTTTCATGTCCGAGCATCATCACCGTTGGCTCTTCTTTATCCTTACCTGTTAGACTGACCTCATCGAACATTGACATCAAAATCCCACCGTCCAAGGCTTCCGTCCAATCTGCTTTGAGGTCTTTCACCAATTTCTCGACCTTTTCATGTTCGTCTTCACTATCCCAAACATCATTAGCAAAGATCTCGAACCCAGGGTGCACCTTTCCACTTATTTCATTTACGAACGGCTCAGGCTGGCCGTGATATGGTGCATTTGACCCTTCCCCAACAAAGCGGATCCGACGGTTTGCACTGCTACTAGCTCTATTGGCTCTTCCTTTTTGCATCTCTTTCAATGTAGGTTCATATCCTAACCCGTAACGGCCTCGCTGAGAAGGGAAATCTGGAAACTGAGCCACCCCCTGGCGAGTTCGACCTAAACCAGTGCCTGGTAGATAAGACATCCTCCTCATCATTTCAAGAGCTGTGGTGCTGATGGAAAAATCGTCGTCTATACGAAGCGTGAACACACCACCGGATGTATCAAAAGCAAAGCCCCCAAGCTGAACATCATTTTCGTCGTGCATGATTTCTAACAGAGGAGCATTATCTTCAGCATGAGGGCGAATGCCTGTGTCTCCATAGAGGGCAACCGTCCCATTTTCCAAGCCAAGTAGAACCTTTTGATGCAAGGTGGACGGAACTGCCATGATATCGGGTCGATGCATCCAAGGTCGTCCCAATAGCAAATTGAATGAAGCTGGGATCTCAAGCACATGAAACTCAACTGTTGATTTGAACCCTTCCGCAGCGATTTCCATTTCAACAGTTCCAAGCACATTGCGACGGGTGTTATCATAAGCTCGGACAGTGAGACTAGATGGCGTGAAATCCTTTGGTTTAAGCCCCAAGCACAAAGCTGTTCGGAGAGGGCATACATTGAGTGCGGACCCATTATCTATCAATACAACCGGGATCCACTTCCCCATGCACTTCATAGTGACATGCAAAGGCTTGTTGTGATCAGTTCCCTCGAGTGGCAGATCGGCTTCGGTGAAGGTTACGACATGCTTGGTTGGTTTGGGAGTAATGGTAGGTTTGGTGATTATTGCAGCTATCATAGCTTCAGGGGTAATATCTGGTGCAACTTCCATACAGGATAATGCTTGAGCGAGCTTTTGGCGATGCTCGCTGGAGCTCATAAGCAATCCCCAAATGGTAAGTGCGGCTGGGGTTTTCTCAAGTTGCTTTTGGATGGGATTTTCTTCGTTGGTTGGAGGGAGTTTTGACGAGGAAACGGGCCGTTAGTCCGCGAGGTAGCTTGGGATTGGTTGGTTGTTGGGTTAAAAAGGTTTCGGAAATCGATTGGATTGGCGATTGGATCATTGAGGTTGTTTGGATAAGACGGTGTGGCTAGGTTATTTGGTAGAGCAGGGTTATTTTGTGGAGTTGGGTTATTTTGTGGAGCTAGGTTAAGAGGTGGTTGGTTTGTGGCTTTTGGTTGTGGGTTGGATGTGTTTCCAATGAACATTTGAGGCGGTTGATAGAATCGACCACTCCGAAGAAGGTGAAGAACTGAGTCAATATCATCCCCCCACAAATCAGTGTCATCTGTGTAGAAATCAACAAGATCCCCTCCGCCTTTCTTTTTCCCTTCGCGATATCAAGGCTTTCAAACCTTTGGTAATCCTTCGACAGTCGCTTCGCTCCATATATCCCCATTTTCCATGGCGGCTTCATTAATGTGGCCGGACCTCATTGTTTCCAACCCACGGCGGTGCTACGCCCTCGCTTACGGTAAGCCCACATATTTGCTACAACATTTTCCTCCATTTGTTTGTCCCCAAACATCGGGCAAAAGCCACTTTATTCAACACCATGACATTACAATCCTCCGGGATTTGCACTTGAGGTGCCAAGATTCTCATTGACTATGTAATCGTAGGGTGTGAACTCAATCCCCTCCGTCATTTGATTTATTGCTTGTTCACTCATCATGGAGAAATCGTGGCGACCTCTCCCATGATGGTGGCATTGGAAAATAAGACTCATCAAAGAACATGGGGAGTGTGGATCCGTCCAAAGGATCGTTTGGGTCCATGAGCTGCCATTCGTTTGGTGTGGGATCCCACTCATCTTCTTGTGCATTGTTGGTTGCCACAATTTCTTCTTGCCAATTTTTCCCTTGTCCTTCTTCCATTGGTTGCATTACTGGCAATAGTTCAAACAGATTGGGAAGTGCAAATCCATCAAGCGGATCTGCCAACATTGGGTCCCAAAACTGGTTAATCATGGCATCAAATGGGGGTGCTTCATTTAACTGTCCATTTTGCGGCCAAGCTTCTTCGTTTGCTATGTTGTTGGCCACCATCTGTTCATACTCATGAGCTTCCATGGCCATTATCAAATCACCCCATTCTTGCCACACATTGGGGTTCAAGTGCACATCAAGAAAACATGCCTCGCATTCATCCGGTATAGGCACAATGGGCTTAGGATCTGTTTCGGGTATGATGTATTGGCTTGGGTCAAATGGAGTGGGGTTTAGGTCTTTTTGAGTGGAGTTGAGGGCAATCTGACCTATGTCATTGTTTCTTTTGTGGGTTGGCAGAGGATTTGTGAGGATATTGGGTTTTTCAGTGGGGTCTCGGATTTGTTTGTTGTCAATGAGATCTTGAATCTCATGACGCAGCGTTGGCATCTTTCAAAGGGGATGGCCGGGTGTTTGATGGAATATGCGAGAAGCGTTTGGGTTATATGTTGGTGGGGGATTTTGTGGAGGTGGAGTTGGTCAAGGGGTTTGATTTTCCCTGCTGTTGCACGAGTCGCCAAAGCAACAGTAGAGGTAAGGGAAGAGGGGTAAAAATACGCCGTCCTCTTTGGTTTTGGAGTGGTTGAGTTGGTTGGGTTGGTTGAGATAGGATGGCATTTATGGGTTCAGCTTTATGGGGTTGGTGATTTGCGGAGTTGGAGGAAGTACCAGCTGTATAACTGGGGTTGGTGTATAGGGAAGAAGTGTTGCCGATGTAGTTTCGCTTGGGTTTTGGGAAGGAATCTCCCTTTTTCAACATCCCGCTCTGCAGAGCTTCTTCAATTGAAAGACCCATCTCAAAATAGGTCTCGAAGTTATGTGCTTGGGCCATGACCATGTATTGAGCCAAATCGGGCTGTAGGTTCTTGGTTATAATGCGCATCTGATCTTTGTCACTGGGACGATCGGTCATTTGCGCAGCCTTGGCTCTCCACCTTTTCACAAAATCGGCAAATGATTCCTTTTCCTTCATTTTGATACTCTCAAATTCACGAGTGGTGACCTTGAGCTGCACATTATATTCATACTGCTTAATGAAAGCAGCCACCATCTCTTCCCAAGTTTGTCTCTTCGAAATGTCAAGAGACAAGAGCCATTGAAGTGCTGGTCCTTTTAGGGTTTCGTGAAACATCTGAGCCATGGTTATCTCGTCAACTTCTTGTAATGAGAGGGAGCTTACATATGCTTGAACATGCCCTCTCGGATCCCCAGTCCCATCAAACTTTTCGAAGTCCACATGCTTGAACTTCTTAGGGAGTTTAGCACCCGGGAAAATACATAGCTTACTCATGTCAAAACCGGTGATGGCTCGCTTCTCACTTTTGGCAACCGATTCTTCTAACTTGAGTATTTTGGCTAACATTTCAGACAGTTGGGGATTCTCAGGGGGAGGGGGTTGTTCCGGATGTTCATCATTAGGGATCTCTTGATCACCCTCGGGCATACGCTGCTGAGGTGGGGGAAGTCGGCTCTGTATGTTTACCATAATTGCCATGAGTTGGGCAATTCGGGTATCATTCCGGACCCTCTCATCATGCATTTCCTTTCTCATTTGTTCAAACTCATTCGGGGGATCCTGTTCTTGTTCTGCCGCCATAGCTGACTCAACCTTTGGTGATAAGGATCTAGATAATCTCTGTCCGGGAGGTCGAGTCCAAATAGGTAAGGTCTTCTTCTTCTTTGCAGGCCCAATGATTCAAGAACTGATCAAAAAGCAAAGGCCGGACTCAGATGTGTACTCGATGTGTCTACTATGCACAAAAGAATGATTTACAAATACTCTCAATCGTCTCGCCGTGACTCATCTTACAAAGTTAATCCTATTTCTAGCCTTAAGAGTTAGTCTACCGGTTTCGGAACTCACTTGGAATCGTTTGCACAGTAGATTGAAACAACACCACGGGTAAGTCATTTTACTCGGCAATTACGGCTTTAACCTATAGCCTAGATGTTAAAACCGCAATCGTTATCCTTTCTTTGACCATCCGAGACAAAGCAATGAGGTGTCACCATCCGCCACAATCGATTCCAAGGCTAATCCGAAACACGGGTGACCGTTCGGCACGGCCAACACCGAGGTATCTCAAACTCCGTGGATTTAAAGTCTCCTAGACTGAACTCAACAGTTTTGGAAGATTGCCCCAATCCTCAAGTTTTCTTTTTGAAGCAATAAAGTCCTTAAATTTGAATAATCGAATTTGGGAATCTCTGATTCATACTAATTCTGACAATGATCTAGATCAGAAGCCTAAGGGCGATTGATCCTTCTCGGGCCAAGGTCCCTTAAACCTGGCTAGATCAGTGTTTAGGAATTTGACAATCCAAAGTTTCCCATGTCCGGTCACTCTAAAGACCAACTCGCAAGAACAACGCGCATGTGGGATGCACGACTCATCATTGGGCTAGGGCAATCTCCTACTAACCGCAGAGGTCCTAAAATCTAAACTGAAAAACAAAAACGGACGAACGCTCGCAACAACTATGTACAATGCAAATGTATGAATGCAGCATGGCATGGCAGGGAAAGCGGTAACAGATAGCACGTTAACATGGTGGAGCATGTAAACTTAACACATGGGTAGGCTGCTAAACGTGGGGTTCTATGGCTAATTATATGCGAAAGGCTGGTTTTGGTCGCTGAGGGTACCCCGGACTCAAAATCAAAACCGCCTCCTACCGTCAAAGACGATAGTGACGATGTGATTTATCACGGTCGAGGGCTGCTGGGCATTTCGGGATTCCCTGTCACCGGCAAGCCGGGCAGGATTGCCAAAACACGCCAGCGGGGCTTAAGAACCATGCAAGTGCAATGCAAAATCGAATTTCAAATATTTGAAAAATCCCACAAAACATCTTTCAAACTAAACCCACTTTGATTAACACATATTTCAATAAAATTACACAAGTGTAATAAAAAAAAAAAAAATTGCACAAATGTAATTAAATAAAATATGCATTAACCAAAATAGTCCCCAGCGGAGTCGCCAGCTTGTGGACGGCCCACTGGAATTCGGTGCGGTTCGCGTTCGAAAAGATTGATTGTTTGAGTCGCCACCCGGATTTTAGGTCCGAACCCGAGAAACCGATAAAAAGATGACTCATTTACCCATTTGAAAAAGGATTTCACTGATCTTGATAAAACCAAAGATTTCTCGGATTCGGGGGTTTGGTTACGAGAGGGGAAGGGTTTTACGGCACCCCTCTCGTCCGGTCCGTGAACCGGTCTCTACTCGATGTTCCGTGGGATTTTAAAGAATATTCAAAATTCAATTTATTCACAACATAGGGAGGTTGGGGATGGGTACCACATAAACAATAAGAACATGAGAGATATATCTAAGGTGGATGCTTGTGCTTGATGGTTTACATGAATGATGATGATGATGATAAATGGAATTATTACAAATATTTGCAAAGAAATGAGCAATTACAGAAATAATACAATAAACCCCGAAAATACAAATATTGTGGCCCAACAAACTGTTTTGCAAACTGGATTCCGAAATAGGGGTTGAGCGCTCAAAGACAGAGGCTTGAGCGCTCAAACCCCTCAAACCAACTTGAGCGCTCAAGGTCCATGGATTGAGCGCTCAATCCGCCTGTGGCTTCGTGATTTTACTCTCTTTTCCAACTTCTCTTCTCATTCTTTACAAGATCAACACTGATCAAACGTTTTCAAAGGAAATCAAACAAAATAGACGGATTGATCCTTTAAAGAATAGGAAGAGAAAAATCCCCATGGATTAATCAAGAAAATACTTTGAAAAGAGGAATAAAAGAAAATCCAGATTCCAAACACTTCAATAACGACACACACACACTATCAAGAAACTGTGTCATGATCCATCATCGAAACAATGAAGTAAACAACAAAATGCCCAAGAAACGACTTGAGCGCTCAAGTTATTGACCTTGAGCGCTCAAGCCATGAACCGGCTTAGCAATTTCGACTTAAAGAAAGGATGATCGATGATTCTCGGGACCTTAAACCTTTTGAACAAGAGTAGAGAAGGAAGATCCAACACTGCTTTTGCATTTAAAATGGAATTTTACAAAAGTATTGATCTTTGATCATCATAACTTAGTCAACAAATGTTCATGCATGTGTTTCGAAATAAATACAAGCTGTTTTGAGAATCGCATGAACACGAGATAGCTATTAAACAATGATCAAAGCCCCGAAATAGTACAAAAGTTTGCAAAACAGAAACTATTTCGGAGGGCTTGAGCGCTCAAGACCGAGGCTTGAGCGCTCAACCCTGTTACAACCGCAGATTTGAAAACTCTTTCTAAACCATTTTTAGACCTTTGTGAGTTCAATACAAGTACAAAGAACTTGATTGAACTCACTGGTCCTCCTCAGATGAACCAAAACAGTGAGTTCATCACATGTTTACTACCTTTGCGGAAATGCTTATGGTTTGAAGCTTGATTCTGGGCTTGGCGATGGAAGATTGTGGATGATTTGGCTTATATTGTAGCCGAATTGGACAATGTATATGGTTGGTCGATGATCAAGAATAGAATTTATGGATTTGGATGAGCGGTTTTGCTAGTGGTTTTGATGGCAAAGGGTGGTTTTGTAGAGAGAGAGAGAGATGATCGATTTTTCTGGAGGTTTTGGGAGATGGAGTGTGGGAGTTGTTCACCTCTAAAACCGGGGGTGGAGGGTGGATTTTATAGAGTGAGTGGGAGGGAAGAGAGGAGAGAGAAGGAGTGGGTTTTGGTATTTTGGGGTATTTTGGGTGTATTTCTGGAGTTAGTGGGATGTATATACGTATAGAGATCGTAGCAGATCATCCCCAGACGCTCCCATGCAGAAAATCTCATGATTAGATATTCTGCAGGTTGCTGACTGGATCAGAGTTGAGCGCTCAAAGCCGTTGGCTTGAGCGCTCAAGGTGTTTTCTCCTCCTGGTTGAGCGCTCAAGGCTCGGGGATTGAGCGCTCAGGGTGCTTGATGGCAGATTGTTGGCTTGGCTTGGTTCAACAGTGTTTGGTTTGGTTTGGGTTATTTTGGTTGCTGCTTGGTTAATTTGGTCAAGTTCAAGTCAAACTCACAAGTTCCAGGTAATCATGATTGGTCCGCTTCATCATTGGAAATGCTCGAGTGCATTTTGAATTCAAAATTGGGGTGTCTACAGCTAGCCACCATATTTGACTAAGTAGGCAATGGCCTAGCAAATGGCCTAACACCACAATAAATTAAAGACATACCTATCACACTTTAATACCACCGGCCAAATCTCATTTTGGCCTTATCCAAACATATTTAACACATGCACAATTAAGTTTACTTTCCATCAAAACTACCATTGCGAATCAGCCAAAACAAAGGACAAAGTTGAGTTCAAAGCTGGTTATCTATATAACAATCCTCACAATTGACAAATGGCTATGGATGAACTTGCTCTTAGTTACGAAGAACAAAAGTCAAATATAGCTCTTAAATGGCAGATATCTCTAACTGAGTTTCAACTAACAACAAAACCATATAAACCAGCAACTGTCTTAGCAAAAGCAATATATTACCACAGCTTGCTTGGACTCCGTTGCGTGACCGATTTAACATATGTTCAAGCATTTAAAACAATGCTCAAAACCTACGTAATCAACCACATTGTAGCTGATTTGATAAAAACAAATCAGAGCAGATCAAATTCTCAACCAAGCATAAAAAGCGCAGAATTCTCAACCAAGTATGAACAACAAAATCTTTAATGAGTGTTGTTTGGAAAAGGAAAAGGGGGGAAATCCCTGCAGCGAACCATACGTAAATTTCCACGATACTCGTGCCAAGACTTACTTTCATAGGATATAGTTGCAAGAATAAGGTCAAATGGACAGAAGAATATGAGCTCAATTGTGGCAATCTACACTCTCTCAATTGAAAATCTGATGGTCTCATTCAGGCCTCTGTGCAATCTACACTCTCTAAGGTCTTTCGTGTGCTACTCTGATGAATGCATACCCAACAATTTGATAACCCGTGCAATTATGCATGCAAAGCTACCAAAATTAGCATTAGGACTCATCGAAAGATAAAAAAAAATATCCCAATACCGAACATTGTCAATGTGTTGGCAAGAACTAACAAATGCCAAATAGTGCTTCAAACAATAATTCAAGGTCTAGCAGTGACATCAATTATTAACCAAATGAGTCACACTTTTCAAATTTTGCTACCTCCCACCAATATTGTTATACATCCAACTGTACATAATTCAAAAACTCCTCAATCGCAGTTATCTAATAGAGTAACCCACTAAACTATAAAAATTCAATCACCAACCGAGTTGGGAAACATTGAGGGTAGAACCAACCTTTTGTTACTCAAAAACTCCTCAACCCTACGGGTACTCGACCTATAACAAATACTATATCTTCCCACATGCATAGAGAAACAATGCTTGACATAGAGAGTTTTTAAAAACTTACCACTCCTAATGGCTGTCGCTGCCAACCTAAAAGGTGGGCTTGGGCCTTGGGCCGAATGCTTTTGAAATCTCGAACTCGTAAAAAGGTGGGCTTGGGCCTTGGAGTTCCTATGCGTTTAGCTGCCATTAAATGGCCGTGTATCAGTGTACCGGGCTACAGACGGGCTAATATCTCGGGCTGTCAGGCAAAGGAAAGGATCAATGAGGTAAAAAGGCTGTTTACCTTTGCACCCTAGCTGTTACCACCCTATTTTGAGGTGAAAGAGAAGATAACTGGTACTCAGAAAACAGAAAGTCCAAAGGAGGTGAAACAAAAAACAGCCGATATAGTAACCTACCCCATCTACCACAATGGGAATATTGAATTTTAGTTTGAAAAAGCTGGTGCTCTGTCCCTCCTATATGTTTTCAATGTTCTTGACAGAGCATATCTTTATCATCACTCAAAAGAATCATAAAAGATGGGAAAAGAAGGGTGAGAAAGAAAATGGTGTCTCTTTGGTCAAATTTTTATGGGGTTCTTTTAGGTGGGACATGAAATCAAGAACAAAATGCACTCTGTTAAATGAGCACTATGCTAGGCAGAAAAATATTATGTTAGGATAGGGAAAAATTGTAATTTCATTTATAAAATTCGTTCTCAGATTGATAAAATTGTACCTACCTAGTACCTACTCCAATCATTTAATCATTTAATGAGGAATAAGGAGATGAAAGAGTAGGTGTTGGGTGGAGAAGAATTGAGAGATCTTACCGAGGGAAAGACGTCGATGGAGGAGAAGCCTAAGAATGGGAATAAATTAAATACCACAAACTCCCTATATGCTTGATTTATGCTAAAAGTATTGATACAAAGCATGTAAAAAAAAACTTGGTCGTATCATGACTACAGCCTTACAATGCAAAAAACAAACCCGAAAACTATCAGAATCTGTCTTGGCAGGTGTGTCCGAGAGCCGGTGGCCCTGTTAGCCTTTTGCCGTGCTCATTTCATTTGTTAGTAGTTTTGGCTTCATTCCTGTCTTTCGATGTAATCGGTGCCGGATGGCTTTATAAATGATATGATGACATTTTCAAAAAAAAAAAAAACTGTCAGAATCTTTGTCTAAAGGTAATGGGATAGCATAAATGACATTGGCTGCGATTTCTTCTTTAAAAAAAAAAAAAAAAAAACATAAAAACCAAGAAGAGAGAATGAAAACATTTTTTTTCAAGGGACCGATACCGAAATTTGACCAATACACGGTCCAATACAGGCCGATATCGGCCGATATTTGACTGTATCACCGATACCGTTACGTATCCTGATACTGAGAATCGGTAAGAATTTCTATTGGGAAACACAACAAGCCCTAAGTCCTAGGTGAGATTAATCCAATGCATTAGTCTCAGACAAAGCTCCAAAATCGTACAAAAGTGAAATTTAGATGCTGAAACAGGGCATCCAAATTTTGTTACTATTCCTTGTTATAGGCTTGTAGTGTACAAACACCATTAACACTCAATGCACTCCTTACGTGCATGTTGACTAATTTCAAAATTCTGAAGTTCACGACTAAATAAACTTCTAGTGATCATAAGGATCTTTATTAATGCTGGAGCAAAGCTCCGTATGAAATGGCCGTAAAGGAGCTCATAGCACCTGGGAGGTTTCGAACCTGAGAGACCTTAAAGAAGAATCAAACCCCTAGGTCCTAGTTCTCGGTCCACCAAAGCCAACCTTTGGGACTAGAATGATGTTAATATCATGTGTTATCTCATGAAATTGCTATTTCAATCCCATCTAAGCATCTAAGCCAGTAGAAGTATCATTGCACAAAAATTAACAAGCACACACAAAAAAGATAAAACACCAATTTTACCTGAGACTCTGCTATGGTAAAACATAAGATTATAATGTGTGATGGAGAACATAAGTAAACCAACACCACCCTTCCCAACTCTTCCTCTGACACAAAATGCAAACATAGGAGTGTCCAGACCAGAGTCCTTTGCACTGTGCGGTTCAATCACCTTTGTGCCCCCAGAATCATCAACGAGCCTATCTTGTTTCTTCTTCTCTGGATGAAAGCTCAGTCTAGCTAGAAAAACCTTCGTCGGGACTTAATTGGATCACTTGCGCCTGGAAGAAGTCATAGCAATCGAAGACTGTCTTTATAGAAAAACCATAAGATCAAAACATAGAATGCCTGTATGCATGGATCACAACCGAAATATCAGACTAACATACATGAGAAAAACAAGTGCAATTATTTAATTCCGCTGAAAATAAAAAAAATAAAAACTCAATAGCTAACATTCCTCTGCCATCTCTTGCACTTCCGACCATGACTCAAACACCTCTGGGTGATGCCAATATTGTTCCGGAGCTATTCGTGGTCTTTCTTTCCAATAATGCTAACTTAATTATAGCCACGATTTTCTTTCTTTTACATATTCCAAACTACCCAAGTACCATCACTTCTCTTTGTCACCTTTTGCAGGAAATATTCCACATTTGTTGCTTCTCCTCTCAACTCTTTCTCTTCCCAACAGTAGTCAATAGGTGTAACCAACGTTTCCTCATACATAAATGCGTTGACATAGTCGCAATGATCTTGAATCGAAATTTTCCTATGCGAACTGTCCATAGGATTGTATGCAATTATCTCACATTCCATATCACCAACGGGAACTTTCATTAGAACTTCACCACAGTTTGTATAATCAAATGGCTCAAATTTATAACCTAGTACACTTAATATCGAAGTGGATATGATGAACATAGTGGTCAAAGATTCTCTTATACCAAATTCCTTCATCGCCAATACCTCAACATTTATGTTGATTTTAGTTTCAAAGCGAACCAAACAAAGCATCTGTCCAAAACTCCCAAATTCAATATCCAATAAAGATAAGGCCCAGGCGTATGAGGTTCTGGCATTGGTACCTCGATGAATTCATTCATCTGTATATTGAAATAGAGAATTTTGGGCGAATAAGGTTCTTCGACAAGCCAATGTAGGTGTTTATTTACTACAGGCCCTGACTTCACATAATCAAACGGACTGCAGAGGAGGAAAACCCTTGTCCAACTATAGCTTCTGAAACTACCAACAACAGCAAATTGGACATCATAATTCTTGCGAGTAAACACCATTACGGCCTTGTACTCGTTGGTAGAGGAGTCATGGCAAAGCCCAGAAGCAACACGATAACTGTCATTAACCAAAGTTGCATATGACAGGACCTTCTTAAAATACTCAGTCAAGGGATTCCACAAGAACAAGTCATCATGCACGCCCAGAAGCAACAACCCATTACAGGAACCCATTATGGTCGGGTTCTTAGACCATGGAATCTTCTTATCCCATGGCCTACTTACTCTTTTCACGTGAGATTCTGTGTCTACGGAGTGAAAGGTAAGTGTACCTGACGCCGAGGTGGACTGGACCAGAGCCATCTTCCCTCCAATTCTTTCGGAGAAGATATCGGATATGGAAGAATGCCATTGCTTGGAAACGCAGGCGAATCGCGAAAGAGATTTGAGAGGTAATCTTGAACGGATATCGACCATGATTTCTTCTGGAATGTATGGGAAATTATGTTCTGCTTCTTTTTTTGTTCTCTCTTCTGGGATGATTTCTTTGTTCTTCTCCCTTCTTTTTGCTCTGATTTTTCCCTTCTTTCCCATTCTCCTTTGAAACTGTAGGTGTATAGGGTTTTTGCTTTCTCCTTTGAAACTCGCGTACGCCATATGCAGGCAACTCATCTCAATCGTCCATCTCAAAAATCAATGGTCTGAATTTTAAATAATTTGTTTGCGCAAACAAAAAAATTGTTCGCGTGAACAATTTATTTAAAATCCAGACCGTCGAAAATGCACACGGACGGTTAAGATACATCGTCCGTGCATTTGGCGTACGCGCAATTGCGTGCACGTAGTATTTTTTATTACTCCAAATAATCCCATTTAAAGCAAACAATGTTCGCGAATCCAGTCCAAATCAATCTAAACTGATCGATTTTGAAAAATACCGGGCCAGGTTCATACTCACCCCTATAAGAAATGCCCCAATTCTTGGAGAGATTATTTTATGAGATAAAAAGTAATGTAAAAAAGAATGTTAAAAAATCAATCACAGACCGACACAAGTTGCTATTTTGTTTTCCAAAATAAATAGTAAGACTTTGTGGTAACCACAATAATGAAGAAATTTTTTTTTTTTTACCGTAACTATGGAGACTACATGGAGTGTCGAGTCTTGGACTTGATTTTCGAGTCTTTTATTTTCTTTATCTGCCTTTATTTATTTTTATCATCCATGCAAATTCATATTATCATAGTTCAATTGTGCTAAACAAAATAAAGAAATGAAAGGGCAATATCGTACATTTTCTCGCGTACAAACCAAAAAAATGTTAAAATTGAAACATCCTAGAAGTAGGGGAGTGAGTGTTGAACCAAACTCGGAAGTGCAGAAAGGCGCGGAAACACGTTTAGCCATCGTGGCTTCGATGATATTTCAATCGGCCTCTATTTAATAAATTTTTCATAAATTGAACTTTGTTAATTTTTTTAATATTTTCAAAGTCTTGTTTATCATAAATGGACTTGATTAGATTGCAAATTAGGGGGATATGAACGTTTTGCCAGTTTTGCAATCCACTAACGGCAAAATGGTCATGCCTTTTGATGTGCAAATTATTTTGGATCAAAATCATTTCGCTTATAAAGTACACATGTAACAAGCTTTCTAACAGTTCAAACCGTGCACAAATCAGAATTCAGGAGTGTTCGGGGCAAACACACAAAGTTTAGCTAGTTGTGCAGCCTCGAGGATGCACTCCAGGCACACTGATGCACACCCTGGGTGCAGCCTGCACAACAGGTCAAACTTTGCATGCTTGTTTCGAACACTCCCGAGCTCCGATTTGTGCGTGGTTTTGGACCATTAAAAAGCTTGAACACATGAAGCTTTCTTTGCATGCTTGTTTCAATCACGCGCAAGGCTGACCAGATGATTTTTTTTGAAATAAAATCGCTCTCCAAATGATTTGTAGATGAATTTTAGGCGGCGAAAGGCCAAAAGTGACGAGAATTTAGATGCTGAAACAGGGCATCCAAATTTTGTTACTATTCCTTGTTATAGGCTTGTAGTGTACAAACACCATTAACAGTCAATGCACACTGATACTGGCTTTCTATCTATCATCTTCTTACGTGCATCTTGACTAATTTCAAAATTCTTAAGTTAACGGCTACATAAACTTCTAGTGATCATAAGGATTTTTTATTAATCCAGGAGCAAAGCTCCGTATAAAATGGCGGTAAGGAGTTGATAGCACCTATGAGATTTCGAACCTCACACTTTAAGATGAATCAAACACCTAAGTCCCAGGTCCCGGTCCACCAATCCAACCCTTGTGATTAGAATGATGTTAATATCATGTGTTATCTCATGGCATTGTTAGATGGAGAAACTAAGTAAACCAACACCCTCTTCCTCGTGCCCTCGCTCAAGAGTAGTTGAGGTCTCGCTCATGGTAAGACTCAACATATGTTGCTATCCCCTCTCAAGTCAACTCTTCCTCTTTCCAGTCGCAACCGGTATGTATAACCAAACTTTCCTCGTATGCAACCACATTAACATAGGTACAATGAGGCTGAATTGAAAGCTTTCTATGAGAATTGTAACTACGATTCGATGCTATTATATTCCAACCCTTTTTATTGATTTTATTTTATCAAAAACAAACAAATCCCATTAATATAGAATAACATGACACAGCCAGCTAGAACTTCAGTTCAAGGGACTTTAACATCTTCTACATAATTAAAACTGGAACATAAAGAGCAGACAAACACCAAGCTATCATACCAGCTCCAACTTCCACTAATGTCACAAAATTAGCTTGAACCTACCTGTCGACTGCCTCCTTGCCTAGCTTGACCCCTTTTTGTAGCCCAAGCAGCAGCTCCACACATTGATTCAGCGAGTTGCTAACGTAGGAGGGTCCCCAGAATCATCAACGAGCCTATCTTGTTTCTTCTTCTCTGGATCAAAGCTCAATCCAGCGAGAACCTCATCCCGCCTTGCCATCTCTCCTCAGATAACTGCATCATTACGATTACACCAAATATCCCAACCTTTAGTACCTTATGGAAACCTTCATTGGGGCTTAATATTGGATCACTTGCGCCTGGAAGAAGTCATGGAAATCGAAGACTGTCTTTATAGAAAAACCATAAGATTAAAAGATAGAATGCCTGTATGCATGGATCACAACCCAAATACCAGACTAACATGAGAAAAACAAGTGCAATTATTTAATTTCAATGAAAAAAAAAAATCAATAGCTAACATTCCTCTGCCATCTCTTGCACTTCCAGCCATGGCTCAAACTCCTCTGGCTGACGTCAATTTCGTTCCAAAGCTATTCGTAGTCTTTCTTTCCAATAATGCTAACTTATAGTTATAGTTTCCCAGCATACAAGAAGAATTGCTATTTTCTTTCTTTTCCATGATGGGGAGACCTGTTAAGGAAATATTCCACATATGTTGCTTCTCCTCTCAACTCTTTCTCTTCCCAATCGTAGTCAATAGGTGTAACCAAGGTTTCCTCGTACATAAATGCATTGACATAGTCGCAATGATCTTGAATCGAAATTTTCCTATGCGAACTGTCCATAGGATTGTATGCGATTATCACACATCCCATATCACAATTGGGAATTTTCATTAGAACTTCACCACACTTCATATAACCAAATGGCTCAAAATTATAACCTAGTACTCTTAATGTCGAACCGGATATGATGAACATAGTGGTCCAAGATTTTCTTATACCAACTTCCTTCATCGCCAATACCTCAACATTTCTGTTGATTGAATTTTCAAGGCGAACCAAAGAAAGGAATCCATCCAAAACTCCTAAACCCATGATCCTTTGTGCATCCGTGCCCCACGACGACGGATCCCAATGAGGTTCTGGCATTGGTACCTCCTTGAATTCATTCGTCTGTATATTGAAGTAGAGAATTTTGGAAGAATAAGGAGCACGGACATGCCAATGTAGGTGTTTATTTACTACAGGCCCTAACATCACTTTATCATAAAAACGATAGGGGAAGAAAACCCTTCTCCAACTATTGCTTTTGAAACTACCAACTACAGCAAATTGACCATTAGAATCTTGATTCTCGTGATTAAACACCATTACGGCCTTGTACTCGTTGGTAGAGGAGTCATGGCAAAGCCCAGAAGCAATACGAAAATCATCATCCCCCAAAGGTGCATACGACAGGACCTTCTTAAAATATTTAGTCACGGGATTCCACAAGAACAAGTCATCATGCACACCCATAAGCAACAACCCATTACACGAGCCAACTATGGTAGGGTACTTAGAACATGAAGAACTCTTCTTATTCCATGGTCTACTAACCCTTTTCACTTGAGATTCTTCATCTATGGAGTGAAACATAAGGGTACCTGATGTCAAGGTCGATTCCACAAGAGCCATCTTCCCTCCAATTCTTTCAGCAAAGATATCAGATATGGAAGAATGCCATGGCTTGGAAACGCAGGCAAATCGCGAAAGAGATTTGAGAGGTAATCTTGAGCGGATATCAACTACGATTTCTTCTGGAAAGTAATGGGAAATTGTGTTCTGCTTCTTTTTTTGTCTTCTCTTCTGGGATGATTTCTCTCTTCTTCTCCCTTCTTTTTCCCTTCTTTCCCATTCTGCTTTGAAACTGTAGGTGTCTAGGGTTTTTGTTTTCTCCTTTGGCAGTGAATAAAGAGGAATGGCCGTAATATTATATATGGGAGCATTTCGCAAAAAGCGTTGAGGATGTGGCCACAAATGGGTGTCGTGACGCATACTTAAAACAAAAGGAAATAAGGAATGGCTCACAACAAAAGGAAAAGGCAACAATATTTTCCTTTTTAATCTGAGCAACAATTTTCCAATTCCCTTTAATGCGAACAATATTCGTGAATGCAGTCCAACCAGTCCAAACCAAATGGTTTGGTTCGGTTTTCTAGTAAAATGATTTGGTGTCAATTTTAATAATAATAACTGTGTTAATAGTGGTTTGGCTCGGTTTTATAGTTATAGTTAAAGTACAAAAATGCTATGGCTCGGTTTTATAGTTATAGAACAAAAATGCTATAGAGACAACGGAGTGGTACAAAACTTTGTACAACACATTTCTCACCGTTCAAAAATGTCTTCGGCGGTCCTGATTTTGAATAAACTATTTACGGGAATAGTTAACTATTCTCGCGAATAGTTTATTTAAAATTTGCACCATCGAAAACTGAGATGGACGATTGATGCCGTTGTATCTGTAGCATTCTTGTCTCAATTCTAGAAAATAGAAACTGTGTTAATGGTTTATTAGTCGGATTAATGTTCATAGTTCCGGTTCCAAACCGATCTGGGCCATATGATATATGTACATAATGTACATATATTATGTATAATTTGTTTAGATACTAACGTTTTCTCTTTATTCAACTAGTTTCCTTAAGCTTCATTCCACCATCCTATTCTTTCACTTCAAAGATAAATTACCTAAGACCATCTCTTTGCTTTAGATTTGAAGATTCCAATTTTTTCTTAAGGCTGGTGTGGTAATTTGAGACCTTCTAATTTGACATTCATAACATTATTTCTCCAATCATGATGTTAAATTTGCTCTCAGGATTCAAAAATCCAAATGCTACTTTTTGTAATCCAGAAGGCCCCTTTACATTTGAAACTTGATGCCAATTTTGAAGTAAAATGGTTGTGTGCTTGTCTTCAAATCCATGTAGGATTTGGCTTCTTTTTTTTTTTTTTTTTTTATAAAGGTGAGTGGGAGAAGGTTATAATGTCAATTTCGACCAGAGAAGCTCCACATAGGATTTGACTCCTTCCATTAGAGCATCTCCAACCTTCGCTTCAAACTTGGATGTATCAAATTTTTGAATGCTGATGTGGGATTTTAACACCTTCAAATTTGACCTCAACAAACATTCCTCCACAAACATAGAGTCAAATTGTATTGTACTATACCATTTTCAATTTTTAATTCTTATGAACTCCTATATCTATATTGAAAAAGGTCAAAACATGAATTTGGCATGAGGCTTCAAAATTAAAGCAAATGGGAAGGTTGCCTAATCTACCTAGGATTTGGTTTCACAATTGGCATGTCGTCGGATTACAAGAGGAGACAAAAATGGCCACAAGTTCTCCCATAATTTCAAAATTAAAGCAAATGGGAAGTTCACTATGATTGGTTGATGGAAAAACACTTACAAGTTCTCTTTCAACCTTTCTCAAGAGTTGCAGCAGCTTTTGCTCGAAAGAATGAGGTCTCGTTACCCTAAAAATGATACAGGGATGTATTTATACACTCTGTAAGCATAAAAATTTCTTTTCTGTTTTGCGAACCGTCGGACCAGCCTAGCAAGTAAGCCGGCCCGACCCTAGACAAAAAATGCCAAATCAGGCTTCAGGCCAGTAGTCGGCCCGGCCTTCTGCGAGAGCCGGTCCAGCTCCTAGTGGGATAGGGTTCACACCAAATAATACCCAAACTTTCCTTCTACACAATCGCATTAACATGGGCACAATGAGGCTGAACATGGTGCACTTTCATATTTCAAAACGGAATGGGCAATGGAAAACAAAATTAAGGAACATCTTATAAATGTAATGTATCAAATTTAAAACAAAATTAAAATAAAAATGAAGTAGATATTGGAATGAAAAACTAGATAAAGAATCATATCCCATTCTTTCTATGTTGCTCCCCCCTCCTCAGCTCTTCCTCATCCCATTAGTAGCCAGTCGGTGTAACCAAAGTTTCCTCGTACACAATTGCGTTGACACTACGACAATAATTTGGTTGAACAGGAATTTCTTTGTACGAACTATCAACAATATTGTATGCCCTTACATTCTGACCCCTAGTGGAAAGTTTCATAAGAGCTTCGCCATATTTTGTACAACATAATGGCTCTAACTTATCATAAGACCTCAATGTCAAATTCGATATGATAAACAGCATACTCCAAGATTTTTGTATACCATAGTCCTTCATTACTAATACCTCGGCTTCAGAGCTACGGGGACTGTCACGACGAACCATAGAAAGGCATCCATCCAAAACCCCCAACCCCAAAAGCCTGTTTCCTTTCGCCCCCGGACTAGGCTCTGGCATTGGTACCTCCATGAATATATTCATATGTGGATTGAAGTAAACAATCTGGTGCGACTTACCAGAGTATCCCTTAGAGGCATACCAATGTAGGTTTCCATTTACAACAGGTCCTGATTCCACTGTATCAACGCTATAAGGGAATGGAACACCTTTCCAATCTTTGCTTCTGAAACTACCAACTACGACATATTCAATACCAAAAGCATGCTGCTCTTGAATAATCCCCGTTACAGCCTGTTGGAATTTGGGCCAGGTCCGAGACCAAATCGGGTCGCCCATGTGGGCATGACCCGGTGACCCATTCATTATAGAGTCCTATCTTATCTTGGAGATAAGATAGGAGAAGTTGAAGTAATCCTAGACTCTTAGGATTATAGGACTTCTATCACTCTATATAATTCCTGCAGCATATTCATAATAAGAGGCACACAATATTATCAGTTATGGAGTTCTATGAAACTCTCTCCCTAGTTTTCTCTCTCTGCCATTAAAGAGCGATTCGAAGCTTTTGCACCGTGGAATAGAGGGTGATACTCGAACCTCGTAGTATCACTCCATCGCGGAGGTTGTTGCTGTTTTAGTACGTGCTGGAGTATGTAATCCATCCACCAAAAGATCTGGTTCGGTAAAAGTTCGCTAAAGGTAATCCGAACCACCCGTTTCCGCATTAGTCATTAAATTTTAACATTGGTATCAGAGCTGTATTGGATGTTTTCGAATGCTCTTTTTAGAGATACTTGAATAGCCATATGTATCATGATTTAGAGATACATGTTGACTGATTTTCGTGCATATTTAGTATGGGTTCGAAAAACGTGATTTTTTGAAACATCTCAGAATCGCTTCAAAATTTTACACAACGTAGCCCATAACATCTAGATGAAATCTGGAAAGTTTCGTGTTGATCGGATCAACCGTTTGTGAGAAAAATGTAACCCTAGTTGTTTTTCCCGAAACTTTGCATGAACGGCGTTTTCACTACATTCAGTTCCAGTATGCGAGCTTTATATATATGCGTATATAATTTCAAGACCTTCGTAACGATATATATATATTTTGATTTTGGGTTTTTCTTTGGTTGTAAATCCTAATTTTTGAAAGATGAAATTATAATGATTAAGACCTCTGTTTGAAATAAAATAATTCAAAAACTGTGTTTTTGAAAAAAGTTGAAAAAATTTTTGAAAATGGAGAAAAAATGAAAGAGAACAAGGCCCTAATTTTTGGAGAAGATGAACAGGACGCGAGGGATCTGTTTGGCAGATTGTAATTCAAAAACTGTGTTTTTTGATTGTTTCTGACTCATACGAACTCCGATTTTGGCATGGTTTGGTCCGTTGGACTCTAAATTCAATTTCCTATGTTTCTGAAATTTTCTGGATTTTTCAGAAGTAATTTGTATTTTTCAAATTTTTAATACAAAATGAGGAGATTGGAGGATGGTTTTTGGACGCATTTGAGATCCATTGAGATCCAAAATTTTTGTCTAACCTCCTGGATATATTACCTATTTAATGGTATAGTTGGTGAAATTTTTCTGTACTTGCTCATATTTGTTTCAATTTTGGCTTGTTATTTATTCTTTGAGAATTAGAATATATCCTGAAAATTGATAATAATTGCATGTGAGCTACTGAAAATTCACAGGATATTAGAAACAACATGTATTAATTATTGGAGGAAATTCATGTTGTTTGTGGCATTTCATGTTGTTTGTGGCATGTTTGAATAATATAATTTTTTTTTTTTTGATTTTGATTATTGATCAAATTATTCATATTGAAGCATGATTAAAATTGCTTAGTATATAAAGTGTGTTATGTACTGCTAGAAAATTAATTTCATGCATATTCTATGCCATATCCAGTGGGAGGTTGTTCGGTGGAGAAAAATATTCATATATTTTTTCCCGAAAACTAAAATTTTGCGCATGAATTAAATTAAATTTAATAATAAAATACTTAGAGGCGCAAGAGATGATTATAAGCTTAGCGAGTTTTCGATCTTGCGACATGTATGTTATTGTTATTATTTAATTTAGATTTTTCGCGGCAAAATAGTTATGTTGTGTTATTAATAATCCCATGCGCATTTCTTTGATAGGAGTTAAAATGGAAGCTAAGTATATAGTAACAGATTTGAACAAAAGTTGAGAAATTGGGAAGCGACACTTACAATATTTGGCGATGTGAGATCTAGTCTCTCTCCATGAGCTTGAGGTCTTAGAGACCCTCAACCATGAGATGGTTGAGCAAGCGTAATCTGACTCACCACAGTATCTTTGTGATCTTGAGGTTTATCAAACGTGGTACAAGAAAGATCAGTGTGCGCGAATTAATATGTTACGCAGCATGCATAACGATTTGATATGTGAGTTTGAGTGCTACGTGACTGCTCATAAGCTGAGGATAGCTATCAAATAGAAATATGACATCGACTTCTTGACTAAGATGGTCTCAGACATGGGATGTGATGATGAACTAAAATATGAGGCAATAAATGCTAAGCGCCAAGAGGCTGCTGAGCAAGATAGTTCATGCATCATAGCTGAAACTAGCCATCGCAGGTTTATCAGCAGAGGAAGGCTATATGCGCCCTCAGGAAAGGAGTTGCTATAACCTTTGGCCTGAATGGCACTCACTGATTCTTTTAAGCGCAAGAGAGACAAGAAGTAGAGTGGCTTGAAAAACATGACTAAAATGAGGTGCTTTAACTATGACAAGTTGGGACACTTTGCTCGTGAGTGGACTGAGCCTAAGAAGGAACTCCCTATTTTGTTTCTCGTTTTGACTGTTTTGTTACTAGTTATGGTTTAGTTGCTCATTCTCCTCATTTGTGAGTAATAGACTCAAGAGCAACTTACCACTCAATGAGAAACAAAGATGGGTTCATGGAGTATTGCCGAATTCTAGGTGGTAGCTAAAGGATTTTCATGGAGAAAGAGTCTAGTATGTAAATGCTGGGCATTGGCAAGCTGGACTTGCGACATGGGCGCATCCTGCTTCTTCGTGATTTACTTTATGCTTCACAAATTCCGCGAAACTTGTTATTAGTTACTAGCATGATGGTCTAGGTTTTTCAATTTCTGTTGAAGAGTAGCTTAGTGAGTATTGATAAGGGTATTATTTGTTATGGTTTTGGATGGTTTTATGACACTAGATGTTATTAAATCCAGTTTAATAATAATTCTAGTGATTCTATTTGCTATATTACATCTTTTGGCGATGTTGATTCTGTTAAATGACATTCTGGATTAGGTCACATAGGGCAAGAGGGGGATTTTTGGGTCTACCTGCCCATTGGTGACCATTGCCTTACAGGAAAAGTATTTAGAAAACCATTCAAAAAAAAAAAAAAGGCATAAGGGCATCTACTCTAGTGCAAACTTATCTGTTCAATACATTTGTGACTCAGTGAATGTAAGCGGAAGGTATGGTGTATCCAATTTTATCACATTTATAGATGACTTCACGAGCTATGGTCATGTCTATTTGTTTTCTCCCAAATCAGAAGCATTGGATTGCTTTAGACGCTATTTTCATGAGGTTGAGAATCAATTAAACAAGAGCATTAAGGCTCCTAGAACTGACCGTGGCTGCGAGTATCTACATGAGCAATTTAAGGTGCTCTATGAGGAAAAATGGATAGTTAGGCAATTAACAATTCCTGGCACTCTGCAACAAAATGGTGTGGCGGAGATAAGGAATTGTAAGTTGCTAGACATGGTTTGGTAGATGATGGCGCAAACAAATCTTCCAATTTCTAATTGGGGAGATGCATTGCTAATTGTTGCCTACGTCCCTAACTGCATGCCTTCCAAATCATTATCTTCCACCCCATATGAGTAATGGACCGGCAGAAAACCTGATTTGGGTAATTTGTGGCCATGGGGTTTGGTTGCTTAAACACATAGTACTTCTCATAAGTATGGAAAAATAGGCCTTAAAGGCAAGAAGTGCATCTTTTAGCACTCTAAGAGCTATGTGTTTTGATGAGTAACCTAATGGAAGTGTGATTGAAATTGAGTTACGACATGTGGATTTTCCTTTGAGGAAGATTTCCCTAGCAGAGGAGAGGTTAGTAGAAATGTAGAGCTCTACGAGATGGAGGATTCAATGTTGGGCGCACCGAGTCGTCCAGTCGAGAATGGGGAAGAAATTATCCTATCTCCTGGAGATAGTGGGAGCGACTTTCTTAATCATGGATTAGATCTGTTGAATACGGATTCTCAAGATCCTCTAATACGTTGAAGCAAACATGGAACAATCTCTCATCGTCATTTTGGGATTGAGGGAGAGACTTTTATGATTGCTCCGAAAGATGCAAAAGAGCCCAAAACAGTGGAGTTGCTCTTTCATCTCCTGCTTGTAAGGAATGGATAACTTAATGCAAGAAGAGTTGGAGTGTTTAAAAGATAAACCATGTCTGGGACTTGGTTGATCTTTCGCCTCGGCGCACGACCATTGAGAACAAATAGGTTCTTAAGATCAAACGCGAGGCATATGGTTCTATATTGAGTAATAAGTTCCGTCTAATAGCAATGTGTTACACCCAATTTCCGGTGTAAAGTGTGAGGAAATTTTCTCCCTAGTGGTGAGATTTGCCTCCTTTCGCTTTATTCTAGCCTTAAAACTATTCTAGGACATTAAAATGACATTTCTCAATGGAGAACTGGATGAGGAGATCTGTTTGGATCGACATAGAGTGTTTTGAGGCAAATGGCCAGGAGCGCAAAGTTTGCATGCTCCAACGGTCTATCTATGCCTAAAAACAACCATCCAGGCAGTAGTGTATGAGATTCCATCGAGTCATTATCACTAATGGGTTTACGATGATCAATGAAGACCATTGCGTGTATTTGAATAGTCCACGAATATTTTTTTAATAATGTCATTGCATGTGGATGACATTCAGTTGGCCGAAAATTACAAGGACATGGTTGTCGCCACAAAGTTGTGGTTATCCTCCATTTTTTGACATGAAGGATATGGGTAAAGCAAGCTATGTGCTCGGGGTTAAGCTCTTAAAGGATCGTTCTAGGAGATTCTTGGTTTGTCTTCTCAGACTTACATTAAGAATATTTTTAGAACGATTCTGGTAGCAAAGCTGAAAAATCCATTGACACTCCTATTGCTAGAGACGAGAATATAAGACTTAATATTGAACCTAATACTCCTTAAAAGTTGAAATAGATGGCCTGCATACCCTGTTCAATGTTGTTGACAGCTTGAAATATGCAATGATATGCATATATTGTTACATATGTTTATATTAGACATAACTCATCAAAGAAATTGTTGCGCAGCAGGAAGCTATTAAGTAACACATCTCCATGAGTCGCATAGTTGTAGGCCCATTGTGTAAGCCCTTTGCTAGCGAGGCTTGAGTGACACATGTTAGGGCTTCTGGACTGCGTAGATGGAGTTAATGTGTTTCTTTCAGATATATGGGATTTTTATGCCATTTGTGCACTTAATATTTGAATATTGTTGTTGCAAAATGTGCAATTGTTTATGTATAACACACACAGAATTAAAGATTGATGTCAACAGGTTAGATTGGCTCACTCACACGAGCAATCGCCTTCGGCGCTTGAGATAGCGAGCGAAGATGAGACAGATGGGTAATAAGATATACAGGTTAGGCCTGTGATATAGTCTGATAAGAGGAATCAGATATACCCACCAAAGGTCGCCTTGGTTGAAGCCAAGATGGGGTCTATTTTTTGGGGACCGATCACTGGTAGTTCCCGCTATCGTGAGTTTTACCTGTTTTTTGTTAGCCAGATGTGAGGACTCGCATGGCGCCGTGATGGCAGGCTAGAGAACTCAGGTTGGGCGCTAGGTAGCGACCAGACTAAGGTCTGTACGGTGTTTGGGAGTATGACATCGCTTTTTGGAAAAATAACTCCACCGTAGCATGTATTCATACTACATGTGCTATGCGATCATTCACTACAACAAAATTGGCAAATGCCAACGTACCTTAGTGTATTGGCAAATGCATATTTGCATCGGCAAAGAGTTTTGGCGATGAAAGTCCTTGCGTCGGCACCATGTCGCTGTTGCCCTGTCGCTAATACATTTGCCGATGCTAACTTTCTTCATCGGCAAAAGACGGTAGTTTTGGCAACGTGATTTCTCATTGGCAAAAGGGTGTTCTATTTGGCAAAATACAAGAGCTTTGCCGATGCAATATTACATCGTCAATACTTGAACTATTGGCAACATGATTTTTACTCGCCAAAACTAATTCCCAGATATTAGCTAATAGCTTTTGGCGATTGACCTCGTGTCGGCGAAAGAATTTCAAACAAAATGAATGATTTTTTTTTTTAATTCTATTTTTTTCAATAACCTACATTTATCCATTTCATAACTATCATTGACCTAGAATACATTCATTCCATCAAAACTCATCCACAAAAGAAAAGCACGTTCATGCTAATACCTTAAACATCAAATCCAGAAACAAATAATCCACTACTTGTCCAAACATTAACAATACAGTCAAAAACTTACTTCACTAGCAATGCATCCAATTTTTCTCAAAAGTAAATCACCAACCAATTGTATCAAAAATAATACCCAAAAACCAACTTTCAAACTATCTCTAAGTCAGCATATTTGATCTTAGTTTTAACTAGTAGAAGTCTTGCTCTCCACCTGAAGCATCATCCCCATTTTCGCTACCTTGAATTAACCCCGGAATGGTGGCTGGATCAACACCAGAAGCCAACATGAGCATCATTTTTCAAATTTTTTACCGTAATCAGCTATGACTTTTCCTTGATCGGCCATGATTTTTCCTTGATCAACCACTTGTTGCTTAAGAGCAACTACCTCTGAATTTGGGAGTCCTTGAGACTGTGTACCATATCTGCTCCTGCAAATCCCATATCCTTTCAAGTAGCCCGATCTCTTCCCAAGCACCTCAACAGAAACTTGTTCTTCTAATAGAGGATTAATGACATCGGGTTGCGACTGCTCCGCAATCATTTTAACAATCTCATCCTACATCAATAATATGTAGAGAGTGTAGGACATGTAAGATTAAGATAAAGCACCAACATATAAAAATAGAGGAAAAACAACTGAGTCAACTGAAGCCAAACCCAAACATAAAAGTAGTAGCAATTATCATGCTTGAAGGTATCATGCTTGCTTCTTCTTTTTTTAACGGCGAAAGAGATTTTATTAAAAACCTTGACAATTGGTACATTGAGCATAGAGAATTACACACACACAAGCTACATGTATAATACTCTAAATATCACCGATTTCTACACATTGAGCATAGAGAATTACATACACATTTAGTGCAATGGTACGTGTAGAAGGTAAGAACATGTCAAACTAGCAAGGGCTAGTCCACACTATAAATAACTAATGAAACCGCACATCATCCAAACTCATCCAATCAACCAACCATTACAGAAAAGATGCCAAGTTTGTTTAAGCCACGGCATACAATTCAAAGTAAACAGAAACGGCTATTGCAGGCAACCATTCTGCCATCATTTCCCTTTCTCTCCCTATGTTTACCGCCCCGTTTAAAAATAAAAAAGAGCAGTTCCAGACGGTAATAGCTTCTGTCATATTAACTTTTGTCAATTGGACTATAATCAATTCAGGTGGCTGGTTTCTGTCTATTGTCACTGCCCAGTATTATCATCTCTAAGTACTAAGATCTATATTCTTAAAGCCAATAACGACAGCACATCAAAAAACAAATTTGTAGAGAAAATAGATTACCAAGTACTAAGACTGAATGAAGCTTAGAAGGAAAATTATTGAAAATTATTCAAATCATCTTCTTGAGCTCAGCCTCTAATTTTCAATACTATGCATTCAGATTTGGTTTGTTCAAACCTACATCATCTCCATTTAACAACTAGGGTGTTTTCGTTTTTTGTCTGTGGGAGAGAAAGTGGGGACAGGGTTTGTTTGGCACAATGGTGACAGCAAAGGGTGAAGTTGCCCATGGCAACATGGGATCTGCATGTTGTGATGACATCAGATTTAGTAATACATAAAGTAGCTATAAAGCACAAGAAGAATCTCAGATGCAAATCCATCAAGCAGCAATAAAGCACAACAAGAATCTCATATGCAAATCCGTCAAGCAGCTATAAAGCACAACCAAGAGATGACATCAGAAGAGGCAACAAATATCAAAGACTAATTGGAACATATTCTGTAATTCCCAGCAATATTCTGAATCAACCATTTGGAAGAGTCTTGGCCTCCTACAGGCAAATGCTTTATCTAAACAACATAACAGAACCATCCCTATGAACTTTAGTTTATCCCCGGAAAATAAAATGCATGAAGTCAAGAAAAGGTCAATATGTTCATACGTACATGATGTTTCTTAGCCTTGTCGCTTATCCAGACATCCTCTCCCTCTCGATGACGTATGTGCGTCTCCTTGAACCTTTCCGGAAAAGACTTCTTCTTTCCATCTTTCACCTGTAATTTCATTTGCATTTTTTTTTTGTAAGATTAGAAATAAGAAGTTTATAGCTTTTCAAATTAGAACGACAAAAGTCATATATATACTTACATGCATGGATGCTCGTGCTACAAATGATTGGGAGCCACTAGTATGATTATATTTCAAACCTTTCCGTGCCTTTTTCCCTCTCTTAGACTTCTTCTGCGAAACACATAAAACAAGACGTGTTGATAAAAGAAATCCTAACATAGACCAATTGGATCTTACATATCCAATTGCTTCCACTTTTAGGCATAGTGATGCCTACTATATACTTATAAAAACATAAACAAAAACAAAAAAAAATTACCCTCCAAGCTCTTTTCTGCCACACATTATCGATCATGAATACCCAATCGGCTGGATTACAAGGATATAATGGACAGGTTCTGGGGTCAGGCCCCCCTTTTTTTTCGTACTTCTTTTTCAGCTTTTTGTATTGCGTGTACAACCTGGTCTTCCAATTTGCGTATAAAGATTGGCACTTAACGTCAACAATACATGGTATACTATTATACAACACAAGAGATAAGACATGGTATATAAATTTCGTACCCATGCCGCCCACGACATTACATGGGCTAGAAAGCTGATTGGTCTCTTCAGTAGGTGAGGTGGGGAGCTGTGAAGGTTGGGCAACCATCAGAGGCATGCCTTCAGCATCATTAGCTGTAGGTTCAGTTGGCATCGCTGAGGTTGATCCATTGTGGCTGCCACCCTCTTCTTGAATCCTTGGTGACTTTGTCAAAACCTGAGTACTAGAACCACTTTTTTTTCCCCTCTGGACCCATACTTCTTACCTGAAATCAATGGTGCGTCGTTACTCAATGAAATCCAGTAGTATACCATATAAGCTTACAATGTATTAGTTAATTCAGCCAAAATTAGATTAGAGGTGCCCATGTTTCTCTATCAGCTTGTTACTTGGATAAAATAAGTTTGAAGGGACAGATTTCAGTCAGTGTTAGTCAACGGAATAAAAAAGAATTGAACTATAAGACTCATCATGTGCAAATATCACCTTTTTAACGGGAGGCCTAGAAGACTCGTCATCATCACTGCATGAACTAAGACTTTTTTCACCTTCCGGTGGCACATATTCAGGATCAGCACCATGCCCCACTTTGTTCTTTCCATCTTTAGTCCTTTTACCCTTAGCATTCTGATTTGAAGGAAACAATGAATTTGCCATGGGTTGTATCCCAAGAGCCTTCATCTTCTCTCGGTTTTCTTGGATAGTTTGTCGCCTTTCAATTTCAATTTCTGTCACCTGTTTGGATAGGCACCCTGGCTTGATGAACATATTGTTGAATGCATGAAAAAAAATGAGCCAAGTATATAAAGCACAAAGAATAGATGGAAATGAATATATAAAACACAAAGAATAGACATCAACTACTGTCTAAATGTAGAAATGCATTAGAACGATACCAACATCTCTATCACACATTACATAATTTCATAACCTAGATATCATAATCAAGAAGGTCAATAAGATCATTCAGTTTATTCACCTATCAAGTTACATTTCTGTTTGTGCACATGGGAAGTGCAAGTTGCAGATGTTAGTGTCTTTTAGTGGTGGCCAAGTAGCTTACAAGAGAAAGTAGTTAGAAAAGAACAAGATATGTGTATATAAATTATTGAGTTGCAGTACAAAAAATGGAAGTTGATCCTTGGCAATACAAAAACAGCAAGAATTAACTCCAATCACAGTTAAAAACATATTGGGCTTTTCAAGCAGTTCCACATATCATGACATCTGATGCACTTTTAGATGCCTGAAACCTTCCACAGATCAAAGAAATCAGTAGTTTGGTTTTAACAACAGCACATCAATAACCCAATTCATCAAAACTAGTAGCATGTCTAGTTGTCTACTGATTGGGATTAGCCATTTACCCCCAAGTAATCTTAGATAAATTAGGTTAATAAAGTTAACCCAAAAAGGTAATATGCCATCGTGTTGTATCTAACTTCCTCCTTTTAAATAAGTGTAAAATCTCAGGTTCTCCTGTAGTTTGATCCAAGCCAAACATGCTGAAAGCAGCGTATGGCAATACTCTTTCATTCCCATCTGTCAAATGATCTATTGCAACCCAATTCAAGCCAATAAAATGCAGTATTACCTGATGCTCAACATTCTAGTTCGAAGGTCAATAAACTTTCTGAACCAATTGCTACAAGTTCATATCACGACAGGAAAATGGAACAATTGCAAATACTAGTTACCACCTTAAGTTCCTACTAACTTGCCTTATCATATTAAACCTTTCAAAATTCAAAGAAGCAAGTTTTTTAACAGATACCATCTAATTTAATATTCCATATCAACAACCCTGGACAACAACTGGATCCAGCCAATCCATAATAAAACCTAAGGACATTCAAAATTCAGTCCACCAACTGCTAAAACAGAGATATGTTACTTAAGTCCTTCATTTGTGACAAAATACTAGTTACACGTGTAAGTTACATTTCTGTTTGTGCACGTGGGAAGTGCAATGCAAGTGGGAAGTGCAGGTTGTATCTCTTTTCTATATCTCTCTTTCCCTCACTTGTGTTTTTCTGGTGTATATATCCGGAATAACTTTATTTTTATACATAAGCGAAGCGAAAATAGCTATTTAAAAGAATAAAACGGTTTGGATCGTGAGAATAATACCTCAATTACTTTATTTAAAGACCACAAGATAATTTAAAACCAGCCCCTGCCCCTCTTGCAATCTCTGTTTTCTATCCTAGCTTAAGCACACTTGAAGAAGAAAATGGAACCGAAACTTGATGAAAGAGCAATAACAAGACACCTTGAGAATAGGGACTGCATAAAAAAAAAAAGTGAAAGAGAGAGATACCTTGAATGTACGATGCCAACGGAGGACACCGCTAGGAACCGGTTGTACAGAACTTCTGTCCATAACAAGTTTAGGATCGATTAGCATTGTAATTCCTTGTATACCTTTAATAATAAAGCTTAAGGCAGACGCTTTTCTTAGGCAACTAATTAATCATAGGAAACTGAAATAAACAAAAGACACTAATCGTTGACTCCATCAACACACACCCCTACCAGTAGAAGTATATATATGTACCCCAAAGCCGAACATGCCACTGAAACATAACTCAAACCTAACACAACACAAACATACTAAGAGATTAATTGCATTTAAAAAAACTTCATCATCCAATTAAATAGATGGGTTTGTTTAGATTACTTTAACGACAAGAGTAAAAAGATTGGCACAAAGCTCTATGGTTTCTTTTCTTCTTTTTTTCCCTTTTTCTTAATTCTACTCTCTTTCAATCAGAATGGCAATAGTTTATAGGATAATGTCAAAATAGAGTGGTAGGTGGGTTGTAGAATCCTTATGCTAGTTGCACCTTAAGCTTAGATTGGCACCAAGTTCATGGGATTCTCAGCTACAGGGGTACAATACGAAGTACAAACCATTTTCCATACACGCAATCCTTGCTTCCTAATATCACTCCCTGGAGTTCTCTGTATAAAATCTTATAATTGCCAAGAAAAGGGACCAAACAACATTCAAAGCAAAAACAGCTTTGATCCCAAAGCAAACCCCGGAAAGCAAACCATTTTTTACCAAATCCAGTACTCTAGAGCTGTAATTTTGTTCTTCCTTAAATGTCAGACGGTTCTTGACCAAATCCTGTACCCTAGAGCTATAAATTGCAATTTACTTGGGTGATTTTTAGTGGTTCTAGCAATGGCAATGGTGTTGGAGAAAAGCCTTCATCTGCCTCTAAAATGCCATCATATGCTAACCTTCAGACTGCAACTGAAGCCACACCCATTGATTCCGATAAAAAAGATGGCGTCAAAAAATCGAGGGTCTGAAATTTTGGAAAGAAAAGGAAGCGGTGGAGAGCATATGGAATCAGATGAGAATCTCCAGTCCAGTTTGTCTGCAATTTCTTGTGACAAACAGTCTCCTACGGGGTTGTTTGTTGAGGATGGCCTAATTGTTGGGCTGTACAGTGAGGTAAGTGTTAAAAAGAAATTAGAATATTTTAAGTTGTCTTATCAATTGCTAATTTCTGGCTTCCAATTTTTCTGATCTCGTGTTTTTGTTATGTAAAGAGGGGATTCTGTAAATTTCAACTCCCAAAAAAGTGGATATTCTTTGGCTGTTTGCATAAGTGTTTAGAACTGAGGAGTAGATTTTAAAAGGGACCACCATCATAAATTCAAATGTTACTTTAAAACATCTCAATGTGTTCTTTACTTCTTTGGTTTTTCCGTTTATAATGTTGTTATACCTATTATCTTTTGATTCTGGCTTTGGCTGTTTCTAATTCGTTAGACTAAAAAGATGAAAACCCTAAAGTCACGAAATCTTCCCCCAAAATCTATGTCGTAAAACCCCTGGAAATCTAACCCAAAAAAAACCCCTACATATACAGATTTGTTTTGAACAAAAAAATAGAATTCTATAATCTTCAAAGAAACCAACTAAAGAGAAAAAGACCAGATCTTTGGTAGCAGAGAAACCCAGGTCCAGACCCATTCCAAGCCATCCCCAAATTTGGATCATGCAATGACCGAAACAAACAAGATGTGAAGAATAAATTATCTTTGAAACAAATACAAAGGGAAACAAAGATCAAAATTATCTATAATTTCAAAAACCACACAAAAAATCTGCACCATTTACAAAAACCCTAAAATATCTTCAACCAATACAAATGGGATGAAGATGTATTGAGAGATAGAGAGAGATAGAGACCTGGTGTAGAGAGAGAGAGAGAGAGAGAGAGAGAGAGAGAGAGAGAGAGACCTGGTAAGGAGAGGGAGAGGGCTGCAACATCGATCGCCTTGTATGGTGGAGGAGAGAGCTGTGATCGTGAAAAAGTAGCTGGAGAAGGAGTAAGACGTAAAGGAGCCAGGATTTATAATCCCTTTTTGTGAAAAATAAAATAAAAAATATACACATTTGACTAAACTACGTCGTTTTAGTTTCCTGATCATTTTGGAAGAGGCGCCAAAATCATTTTGGAAGAGGCGCCAAGACAATAACGAGGCGCGGGAAGTCCCCCGCCCAAAATTAAAGTACCTTTTGGCGATGTAAATTAACTCGCCAAATGTGGGACTTTTCGGCAACAAAATTTCTCATCGCTGAAAGTAGCTCATACATACTCAATTGTCACGCCAATTGTCACGCCAAATGTGGGACTTTTGGGTGCGTCGCTATTCTGGTCGCCAATTGTCACGCCAAAAACCCCGCCAAAATAAAGTACCTTTTGGCGATGTAAATTGCCTTGCCAAATGTGAACTTTTTGGCAACAAAATATCTCATCGCTGAAAGTAGCCGATACATACTCAACGCCGATGCGTTTTTTAGTGTGTCGCTATTCTGGCCGCCAATTGTCCAATTTGTTGTAGTGATTTGTATTAGAGGTGAGCGAATGGATCCTTGCTTCCTCACCGTGTGAGTCTAAGCGGTCATTAGATAAAAAAGGCTGCAAATACATAGAATGTGCTCTTTGATTTTTGACTATGTCATGAAGTAGAGATTTTGTGTTGCTACTCTAGCTTGACTACCTAAGACCACGAAATGTGAGGGTCCCATGGAGCATGACTGGGAAAGCAGCAAAGTTAAAACCAAGTGACATGAGGGCAAAAAGAGGATCATTTAGTAGTACACCCTGCTATATATTCACTGTCGACAACTCAGATCGCTCTGTTAGGGAGCGGATCGGGTGTGAATATAGAATGCGTGATTTGGGGGTCAAGTATGCTTTTAGAAGGATTAAAGATGCTTGGTCCGGTGTAACTAAATGGATTCAGAGTACACGAGACACTCTCTTTTGGGTTGATGTCTCTATGCTGGCTCTTACAGAGTTTCTAGTGTAGAGCTCCCACTTGCAGGTGCTCCAGCGATCGCACGGTTCATTAGCGCGTATGAGTTTGTTCTTAGTTGGGCAGATGGAAGAGAGACTGATGAAACTTGTCATGCCCATGCATGGACGAGTGGGAGATGTTGGAATTTGGGCCGGGTCCGAGACCAAATCGGGTCGCCCATGTGGGCATGACCCGGTGACCCATTCATTATAGAGTCCTATCTTATCTTGGAGATAAGATAGGAGAAGTTGAAGTAATCCTAGACTCTTAGGATTATAGGACTTCTATCACTCTATATAATTCCTGCAGCATATTCATAATAAGATGTACACAATATTATCAGTCATTGAGTTCTATGAAACTCTCTCCCTAGTTTTCTCTCTCTGCCATTAAAGAGCGATTCGAAGCTTTTGCACCGTGGAATAGAGGGTGATACTCGAACCTCGTAGTATCACTCCATCGCAGAGGTTGTTGCTGTTCTAGTACGTGCTAGGAGTATGTAATCCATCCACCAAAAGATCTGGTTCGGTAAAAGTTCGCTAAAGGTAATCCGAACCACCCGTTTCCGCATTAATCATTAAAGTTTAACGTTACAGCCTTATACTCATTGGTGGACGAGTCATAGCAAAGCCCTGAAACCTGGGCATAACCATAGAAACTAGTACTATATGACAACACTTTCTTAAAATATCGAGTGACAGGATTCCACAAGAAGAAGTCTGCGCCAATAATTATAAGCAACAAGCCATTGCACGAACCAGCAAATACTGGTTTGTAACAAGACCTAAGCTTTTTCCATGGCCTACGAACTCGTTTCACACGAGATTCTTCATCAATGGAGTGGAACGTAAGGGTACCTGATCTCAGAGTTGATTGGACAAATACCATCGTCCTTCCGATTTTTTCGGCAGATATGTCGGATATCAAAGAACGCCATTGTTTGGAAACGCAGGTGAATCGAGAAAGAGATTTGAGGGGAAGTCTTGAGAGAATTTCGCCGACGACTTCTTCTGGAATATTTGGTAATCTGGGCTTGGCTTGTGTTTTCGCTTTCACTCTGATCCCTTTCTTCTTCACTTTTCTTCTCCCCCGTCTATTTTTCCTCCTTCCCATTCTCCTTAGAAGCAAATACTATGGGGGCTAGGGTTTTTCTTTTTTGTGTTGTTATGAGGACTAGGCAATATTTATGGGACGCGGGGTTACTGCTGCGCAGTCTCTGCACAACAGCTGCTGCGCACAATCGCAGCCGCTCATAAGTGTTTTTAACGGTTCGGATTAAAAACAAATTGCTCGCGCGAACAATTCGTATCTGTTGTTTGAAATCTAGGTCTTTCATCCAAGCAACCGATGGCTGCGATTATGTGCAGCAGCTGCTGTGCAGAGGCTGCGCAGCAGCCACCCCAGGTCCATATTTATGTATAGACTACTCATACTAGGTTTAGCAATATACTCATTCCCAAATCGGAAACGCCAAAAGATCGTTTAAAGATTAGGGCTGTAACTTTTCTTGTCACAACCAAAAACCTAAAAAAGATTAATTTTAAAAGATCTTTTGCCCAATACAAACAGAGCATAAATTGGTTGTAATGATCCACCCGAGCTCGCCTAATAACTCTTAACTTGAAAAAAGGTTAATCTCGAGTTATACAGTTACTCGTGATGTTTCATTATATATCATATTCATCTTTTCCATCACACTGACATGGGATTCTGCCAAGATGGATTCTCATATTGGTTCTGTTTTCTAGCACCTATAATCTAACTTATTTAGCTTTTATTCTTGAAAAGTCAATGAAGGTTTTTTTTTTATTATTTCTTTTTTTTTTCAGTTATGTGTTTAACTTTTCTTGCTTATTTGATCTAAAAAATGAGATTATTCTAAGCTAAATACACATGCTAAAAATGAGATTACCACCTCATCGACCTAATCTAGACTTTACAATGATTCGATGAGGGAAGGAAATCTGAACAAGATATCATTCGATGAGATCTTATTGGAATCATGGAAAGCTTTGAACCAATACTCAATCCTATGCTTAATAAGATCTCCCATATCCTCCCACTTTGGTACAACTCCTTGGAAAATAAGTTCATTTCTCACCTTCCACATCGACCATAGAAAAGCAAAAAAAGATAGCTCCCATAGTTCTTTCTTGGCTTTCTTAAATTTCCATCCTTGCCACCAATCAAAACATGCTTTCACTTAGCCCGGAACTACCCAACAGATGCGCCACCAACTAAGAACCTTATTCCATATATTGTCCAAGATTGTGCCACGATATTATTGGTTTTTTTTTTTTTTGTCAATCGATAGAAGAGAGATCAATTACATCACATAAAAAGTACAAAGTACCAAACCGGGACACTACATGAATTGTGAGAGTCCACGAGACAACTAAGCCCAACAACTTAATCAATCAATCCAAGAAATAAGCTCGTTACAGGGTAGAAACAATGAAAGGAACAAAAAAAGGAAAAGCCCCTACACGCAGGCAGGGAGATTCGAACTCCTGACCTCTTAGTGAGATTCAAGAACTCTGGCCAACTGAGCTAGCCCCTGTTGGTTGATATTATTGGTTGATACATGTGTGAACCACGTCAAGAATCTGGGTTTCAAATTCTAGAAGTAAAGATTGTTTTACTTAGGAAAGAATCATCGTATGATATTATTCGACTAGAATTGAGGATGAAGCCCCATTAACGACTATTATCTATTTATTCATGAGAATTTGGTTTGACCCAAATATGTGGTTTGATTTTGATTAAATTGTTTTTACTCCAAATCAATTGTTAGAGATAAATTCTGGATATGAGTTCAATCATGTTTTTCTCATGATTTAGAATTGTCTTTTGCGTTGAATGCTGGTTTTTAATTGTTAATTATAAAATTGGATATTTGTTGTGATTTGTTAAAAGCGGATACAATTAATGATTTGTTTTTATACTTGCGAGCGGAGAGGAACATACATTAGACTCTTTAACAAACTTTCACGATGATATTTTCCATGGTAACAGAATTAGCTTTCAGATTATCACGAAGAAATTTTGGGTAAAGTCAATGTTCATGAGTATTATGTCGATACAAGTTGATGGGTGCGGATTCTAATACCTTAGTATTTCTCCTTTGATTAAAAAGTAACTCTAATTTGTCTTCGATAGTTAATTTATTGTTTACTTATTTTTACCGTTTGCTTCAATTTTAGTCTACAATTAAACAAATTCACAACTTTTTGGAACTAGGTTAGGGTTTAATCAATTTACATATTTTTAATTTTCCTATTTAAAAAAAAAAACACAAGTCCCTGTGGGTTCGACCTCGCTCTTGTATAATTATACTTCGGTACGATTCGTGCGTTTGCGAGTACATTAAAATTCCACAACAAGTTTTCGGCGCCATTGTTGGGGACTTGTTATTTTTTTTATAAGGAAATCTAGAGATTTGAATTGATTTTTCCCTTCTACTAGTTATAGTTAGCATCACATGTATTAATACAAAAAAAAACAAAAAAAAAAAGGATTCATTTGTAACCTGCATTTTGGTTACAGTTAGTTGCATTTTCTTTATCTTTCATGTTATTACTTATTTTATTGTTTTATTTTGTCTAGGTAGTATCATTAGGGTTTATTGTTATTATAGAACTTAAATTTTTATCTTTGTCATTGAAACCACAGAAAGTTGCCTAGGAGGTATTTACTTTTGTTGGCGCTTTCCATAATCACCACGGGGTGATTACCATAATTGTTGTTTTCTCACCTTTTCGATTAGCTCATTGAGTTGGATTGGTAGAAGTGTTAGAGCGGAAGCATGAATTTTTACAATCAATTTCCTAATCGTGCGTGCTCTCACTGTGGTAGCCCATTGCATACAAAAACAACGCGTCCTTCCATGTTTCAATTTCCTAGGCATTGTTTTGAGCAAGTTAATGCACAAAATACTTTTGAAGGCCCATATGGTAACCCATTTTCTGAGGCATACTATAATCCAAATGAAGGGAATTATTTTAATAATTGGAGTGGACAACAATCACATACAAATGTAGGTGGACAGCTTTTGCAAACACCACAATTGATTTCTGTGTACAAATACCAAAAATCCTTGGAAATAACGACTTAAGAGAAGCTCCACCTAACCATATATTAGTCCAGAACCTTATTTTCTGTCCATCACCCACTACAATTTTCGCATTAGCCATGAAAAGCCCCAAGAAGTTGCCATCTCTCCGCCCCACCGTCAATATATCTTTCCACATGATAGAAGCCATACTAAATCTTTCAACCGATGGAATCCAAGAGAGATCATCAAGTATGTACTTGCAACAAATAACCTGTGTCCAAAAAGCCTTGCTTTCAGTCCCAAATCTCCACCACCATTTCATTAGAAGAAAATCATTCATCCATTTCAAATTCTTAATCCCTACACCACCCCTCTAGCTCCTTGCTTCTAGTTGCTTTACTCCAACTCACCAAATGCAGTTTTTTAATCCCTACACCACCCCTCTAGCTCCTTGCTTCTTAATCCCTACACCACCCCGAGGAACCGACTTTGAATTTTAACCAGTTCATTCATAACACAAACGGGCATTTTATAGAGAGAAAGGTAGTAGATAAGGAGATCGCCCAATACAGATTTGATCAAGGATATTCTGCCCCCAAAAGACACCTGTCTTCTTTTCCAAGAAGCCAATTTCCTTTGAAACCTATCATTTACATCTTTCCAGGTGGCTTTCTTCCTTGGATTTGCACCCAGAGGTAAGCCCAGATATTTCATAGGGAGAGCTTGACTCTTTGCAGCCTAAGCAATTAGCAAATTTAGCCATCTCTGCTTGGGAGAGCCCCACCCCACTCACCACACTTTTGTGGAAGTTAATTTTCAAACCAGAAACAACTTCAAAAAAAGAAAGGAGCTTTTTCACATTAAGGAATTCCTACATAGAAGCATTACAGAAAACAATAGTGTCGTTTGCAAATTGAAGATGAGTCAGAGACTGGCCGTTTGCTGCCATAGAAACCCCCTTAATAATCCCATGTTCCTGAGCCCTCTTGAATATTAAGTTTAACCCTTCCACGGCTAAAACAAATAAGAAAGGGGAAAGGGGATCACTTTGTCTAAGCCCTTTCTCCAAAACAAACTCCCCAGTTGGTGATCCATCAACAAGGACTGATACATGAGCTGTACTCAAACATTCCTTAATCCAATTGATCCATTTAGCAGGGAAACCAAACTTAGATAACATATCCAGCAGAAATTTCCAGCTGAGATTATCATAAGCTTTTTGAAAATCCAGTTTAAGTAACACCCCTTTTTACTTCTTCCTCTTCCAGAGATCCACAACTTCATTAGCAATTAAAACACCATCCTCAATGTTCTTCCCTCCCACAAAAGCATATTGAACTTCAGAAATCAGATTTGGTAACACATTCTTCAATCTTTCTGCCAGAACCTTTGCTAGAATCTTATAAACACACCCAATCAGACTTATTGGCCTGTAGTCAAACAGACCAAGAGGATTGGCTACCTTTGGAATGAGAGTGATGAAAGAAGTGCTCAGTCTTTTACATAATCTTGAGTTAGCATGAAATTCATTAAAGAACTGCAAGATGTCCGCTTGAACCGTTTTCCAGCTAGAATTGATGAACGATAGATTGAAACCATCAGGCCATGGTGCCTTATTCCCATCACAAGACTTAATCGCCTGCCAGACCTCCTCTTCTGAGAATTGATTACATAAAACTTCTCTGTGATACGAATCAAGAACTGATAAAACTACCCCCCCAAGTCTGGGCCTGCACATCCATTCCTCCTTAAAAACTTTCTCGAAATAGTTTAACACCTGAGCTTTTATCCTCCTAGGCTCCTCAATGTGAACACCTCCAATGATAAGAGAATTCAGAAGATTTCTATTATTTCTACCATTTGCGATACAATGGAAGAACTTAGTATTCTTGTCTCCTTTCATGGACCAATCCAACTTATCTATTTTGAAATCTACTATTTCTCTGGGTGCAAAATCTGGTATCTTCGAAATATGAACGTCTTGATGGAACTTACTCCAAGTTGCATTACGATGTCACTTTCCGAAAATAATATTTGCCTCCACCATTTGGTGCATCGGGTTTTAGCCACTCGCAACGCCAGCCTTATAGCCGTGGGGTTAGGCGACCGAACGGGAAAAAATATTACTATAAATATATTAATTTTTTTTAGAAATTCATAAATAATCTCATATGAATTTTATGGTGACAACACACCGGATAAATACCCCACCTTCACTCGTTTTGTTTTTTTAGATAAAGAGAGGTTGGTCTGTCTTGCTAATTAAGTTTGATCCTTCTGATTTTTATCCACTACAATTCATCATGCTTGATGATCACTTAAGAGCTACATTGTTCATGTGCACTCAAATGATCGATGATTTCATGGAACTAATCGGAGTTAGTGACCTTTCTACAGAGATGGTGGAGACAAAAAGAAATATCATATATCCACTAGCCTAATTGCTTGTAAAATTGGCAATGCTTTTGCTCGTCGCGAACGCAACAGTAGATTGAGGAACACCCTCACGGATCTCCTCCGTGAGGACCACCCTTTTTTTGATTTTCCGGACCAAATTTCGACGATCCAAACCGCTCAATGTGTTTAAAACATGTTTTTCATGGCCAACGCGAGGAATCACAAAACAAAAAATACCCGAAAGGCCTTCATCCGAGCAGTTTTTCAAAATAACCGTACATATATAGTTTATCGAAAAAAGCTCAAATGAAGCTCTTCCGGGTATTTTTTTTTTGGACGAATCTTCGCAGTAACTCTTAAAAACACGTTTTAAACACATTGAGCGGTTCGGATCGTCGAAATTCGACCCCGATCCATGAGGTCCGCAAATTGGGTGTTTGAGGGAGTCCTTAGTAGAACGGGATTGTATATGTGTATGTACCCCAATGTTGTATATCCATATGCTTTCCAACTTCATAATATGCAGACAACTTTATAATAGAGGGAAACAGAAACAAAATACTAAGCATGATATTTCAATTTCAAAACACCAAATAAAAATAACAAGCGACGTAGAAATTATCTAGAGCGGAAGAGAGATAAAGAAACAGACTCGCATTCACCAGCTTTTCCTCGTCTATTGTACTCTTTTGAGCATTTCGTTAAATTATTCTTCATCTGCATCGACAGATAATCCTCTTTTGAGTTTCACGGCTCATAAGGACACCCAGGAACTATTCCCTATTTTTTTGAACTTGTGTGGAGACCCATAATAGAAAACTTTATATATTGCTTCCCCTCTCAGCACTTCCTCTTCCCAATCGTAGCCGATAGGTATAACCAAACTTTCCTCATACGTAATTGTATTGACATTGTAGAGATTAGGTTGAATTGAAAATTCTCTAAGCAAGTTGTCGTCAAGATTGTATGCCCTTATATCACCACAGTTACTATATGTGGAGAATTTCATTAGAGCTTCACCATCCTTTGTATAGCCTAATGGCTCCAACATATCACAATCCATTAAATTGAAATTCGATATGTTAAACAGAAAAGTCCATGATCTTTTCATACCGTATTCTTTCATTGCCAATACCTCAACACTATGGCATTCATAATTGCTTCGATTGTCACCACGAACCATAGAAAGACATCCATCCAAAACTCCCAAACCTAAAATCCTATCTCCCTCCGTCTTTTGCTTTGGCATCGGCACCTTGCGAAATTTATTCTTATGTGGCGGATTGAAGTAAATGATACGGAAAGAGCGACTAGTGCAAGACTTACCATACCAATGTAGGTTTCCATTTACTACAGGTCCTGATTCCACTGTATCAACGCTGTAAGGGAATGGAACACGTTTCCAATCTTTGCTTCTGAAACTACCAACCATGACATATTCACTACCAAAATGAAGTGGACTCACATGAGAAAGCGCCACTAAAGCCCTGTACTCTTTGGACAGGGAGTCGTAGAAAAGTCCGGAAACAACACGGTAATCGTCATATGCCAAGAGATTGTACGAAAGAACTTTTTTAAAATACCTAGTGACGGGTTCCACAAGAATAAGTCATCTTTCATATTTAGAAGCACCAAGCCATTACACGAACCGAAAAATACAGGAGTATCAGAAGATATACTCTTTTCCCATGGACTCCACACTTGTTTCACATGAGATTGTTCGTTGATGGAGTGGAACGTAGGGGTACCTGATCCCAAAACGGATTTAACAAGAACCATCTTCCTTCCGGTTATTTTTGGAATGATGTCGGAAACCAACGAATGCCATTGTTTGGAGACGCAGGTGAATCGAGAAAGAGAACTGAGGGATAATCTCAAGAGTACTTCAACAAATATTTCTTCTGGTTTTTCACGGTTTTTTATGTGATGTATTGTGAGAGAATGACCTGTCTCGGTTTTTGAAAAAAACTGTTTTTTGTTAGTGGAACACCTTAGTGTTTCGAAATTGCATTTCTGAAAATAAGTTTCATCAATCATCTAATATTCGATGGACTTGATTTTTTTCATAATATTGCTTAAATACTTTTAGAATCAGAATAAACTTTGTTTCGGAGCACAACAATTCCCCAGTTAGCGAGTGCCTCATTTAAAGTCAAAGCATAGATCTCTATGGATTGCCTCCAAAGGAGTTGGTAGAACCTACGAGATTTCCAACCTGAGACTTTAAGAGGGAGCAAAACTCTAAGTCCCCAGGCCTTGACCAGTGACATTACATCCACCAAATCAATTAGTCTAGAACTACGTTGGGTTAAGCCCAATAGTTATGTAGAGGTTGGCTCTCGTAGTAACCTAGCTAACATCTTATCGTCTTGCAAAAAGGAAAAAAAAATAAAAAATCAATCAGCTTAAACAAAGTTTCCGAACGTCATAACCATCCAATATATGTTACCCTATGCATATAGATAGATACTGATGGTGGAAAAAGTTTCTTGTCATATGCTAATTAACCTCTGTTTTCTGGGCCTAAGTATTTCCTAGTTTGACCTAAAGCTTTTTGTATTATGCAAATGAGCTGGCATTGTATTGTTTGTATTCATCGAGCATAAATATTTACTTTAAGTTCCAGGGATACTGTTCTGAATTTGATTTTGTTTTAGATTGAACACAAAAAGAAAAGCTAACTTCCAATCATTCTAAATGACATTTGGATGCTGAAACAGGGCATCCAATATCTTTGTTACTATATTCTTTTTTTTTTTTATAACCGGATGTCTGGCTAATTTGCATGCATCTTGACTAATTTCCGGGCCCTGGAGATAAACTACCGGCATAACCCTATAGCATTTTGTTATTTCAAACACCATTTGCACTCGATGGACACTAATATTTTATTGTTTATCTATCGTAGTTGTCTTCTTTATTCTAAGTGGAAGTCAGTATTGTTAGTTGTGTTTAGTGAGACTAGAACCCAATCAATTGTATAAGATTATATGGTGCGCACCATTGGACTATCACTTCACTCGCGTATCAATCATTGTCTTACAAGAACAATTTCGGTTGAGATTTACATCTCATACATATTTTGGTACTCATCCGCGTTTTTTCTTTGCACCAATCACTCGCCTCTTTCACATGAACCCATATACCTCCTCGTTGATGCTACATGAATCACGATCCTCTCGGACAATGATCCTCAACCAATATCCAATAGAATTAATCTTTTTTTTTAAGAATGTTATACTCACCGTGGACATGAACAGTTTAGATCAAATTTTTAGAATCGGTATGATCATACCGATTCTCAAAGAATTCCTATTCGGAAACACAAGCAGCCCCAAGTCCGTTACTCATATAAGTCCGTTACTCATATATCATATATACAATTTTTGTTACTATTCCTTGTTATAGGCTTGTAGTGTACATAAACCATTAACACTCAATGCACACTGGTATTGGCTTTCTATCTATCATCTCCTAACGTGCATCTTGACTAATCTCGAAATTCTAAAAGTTAACGACTATATAAACTTCTAGTGGTAATAAGGATTTTTTATTAATGGCGGAGCAATGCCCGTATGTATTAAATGACAGTAAAGAGTTGATAGCACCTGAGAGATTTCGAACTTGAGACCTTAAGATGAATTAAACCCCCAAGTCAATAGCGGCTCCAAGAATTTGTCTTAGGGTGTTAAAAAATTACTTATGTTTGATATCAAGACCTTAAAAAATTTGTTTTATAGGAAAAATGATTTTTTTGGAAGTTACTAGATATTAATGTTGTATTTTTTTATTTTTTATGGAAAGAGTTTGAATTATTTTAACCAACTTTTGTTTTGCATGTACAATGAATAGTATTTTTTGAAATAAAAGAGAGTAAGATTTTAACTTCTTTTTTTTTTAAAACTCAGGTTTTTGGGTCAGCTTACGCGCACTTCTGAGTTACCCATTCCACAGCCTACATTCTGGGGTCCCAATTAAAGTCAAAGTGAAGCATTCTATTGGGTTCATAGTGTATTAATATTAATATTAATTTGGAGTAGTATTACTACATTTTGATGAAAATAAGGGTGTTCAAGTGCACATCTATTCTTGGGTGTGTAGCTGCCACTGGATAATTAGACTGTGGAGTACATGTCAATTATTTTTGGGTGAGGTGCTCAACCATAATTGAGTTGGGTGTTCAGGACTAATAACAATAGGTATTCAAAAAATGATTAAACCAAATTTAATACATGTGTTATAAAAGAAAAATTCTTCAAAGGGTGGTCAGTTGACCATTGATATCTCCATGTAAAGCAACCCCTGCGTCCCAGGTCTTGGCCTACCAACCCAATCCTTGGGATTAGAATGATGTTAATATCATGTTATCTCATGGCATAGCTACTTCAATCCCATCTAAGCTACTAATAAGCCAGTAGAATTATCCTTGCACAAAAATAAACAAGCACACACAAAAAAGATAAACACCAATTTTACCTGAGATTCTGCCATGGTAAAACATAAGATTCTGATGTGAGATGGAGAATAAGCAATCCCTCGCTCATGGTAATGTTCAACATGTGGTGCTATCCCCTCCCAACTCTTCGTCTTCCCAGTCGTAGCCGGTGGGTATAACCAAACTTTCTTTGTGCGCAACCACATTAACATATGCACAATGAGGCTGAATTGAAAGCTTTCTTTCTATGAGAATTGTCACTACGATTGGATGCCATTATATTCCAACCCTTCATATTTCATTTTGTTTTTATCAAAACAAACAAATCCCATTAATATAGAAAAACTGGACACCTTGGACATTGCTACCTTAGCAAGTTTACGGGCAGCTAGAAATTCAGGTCAAGGGACTTTACCGACTTTTACATCATCAAAACTGGCACATAAAGAACAGAAATCCAAAAAAGCAGACAAACTCCAAGCTATCTATGACATCCATGGTTTCCTTGCTACTGACCCATTGCAGAGCTGGTAATTTTGAACCTCTCTGTCAACAACCTCCTTGCCTTCACCCATTTTTGTAGCCCAAGCAGCACCTCCACACATTGATTCAGCATCAAATTCCACACACTTATTTACCTCCTCCCTCAGCGGGTTGCAAACGTTGGGGCGCCCAGAGTCCTTTGCACTGTGCGGTTATATCACCTTTGAGCCCCCAGAATCATCAACGAGCCTATCCTGTTTCTTCTTCTCTGAGCTGCAAATCTATCCTGTCTTGCCATCTCTCCTTGAAAAACCACATCATTACGATTACACAAATATCCCAACCTTTAGTACCCTATGGAAACCTTCGTTGGGGCTTAATTCGATCACTTGCGCCTGGAAGAACCCATAGCAATCGAAGACCGTCTTTATAGAAAAACCATAAGATCAAAAGATAGAATGCCTGTATGCATGGATCACAACCCAAATATCAGACTAACATGAGAAAAACAAGTGCAATTATTTAATTTTGATGAAAAAAAAAATCCATAGCTAACATTCCACTGACATCTCTTGCACTTCCGACCATGACTCAAACTCCTCTGGGTGATGTCAACATTGTTCCGGAGCTGATCGTAGTCTTTCTTTCCAATAATGCTAACTTATAGCTGCCCGGCACACAAGAAGAATTCTGATTTTCTTTCTTTTCCATGATGGGATCTTCTTTCTTTTCCATAATGCAAACTACCCAATTACCATCACTTCTCTTTCTCATCCTTTGGGGAGACCTGTTAAGGAAATGTTCCACATATGTTGCTTCTCCTCTCAACTCTTTCTCTTCCCAATTGTAGTCAATAGGTGTAACCAAGGTTTCCTCGTACATAAATGCATTGACATAGTCGCAATGATCTTGAATCGAAATTTTTCTATGTGAACTGTCCAAAGGATTGTATGCGATTATCACACATCCCATCTCACCATCGGGAACTTTCATTAGAACTTCACCACACTTCGTATAACCAAATGGCACCAAATTATTACCTAGTACTCTTGATGCCGAAGTGGATATGATGAACATAGTAGTCCAAGATTCTATTATACCAAATTCCTTCATCGCCAATACCTCAAGATTTGTGTTGCTTGAATTTTCAGGGCGAACGAAAGAAAGGAATCCATCCAAAACTCCTAAACCCATGATCCTATTCCATGACCACAGATACCTAGAAGGTTCTGGCATTGGTAACTCCTTGAATTCATTCGTCTGTATATTGAAGTAGATAATTCTGGGCGATAGTTCAGGGAAATGCCAATGTAGGTGTTCATTTACTACAGGCCCTGACTTCACTCTATCAAAATGATAGGGGAAGCAAACCCTTCTCCAATTATTGCTTCTGAAACTACCAACAACAGCAAATTGACCATTAGAATCTTGATTCTCGTGAGAAAACACCATTACGGCCTTGTACTCGTTGGTAGATGAGTCATAGCAAAGCCCAGAAGCAATACGAAAACCATCATCCCCCAAAGGTGCGTACGACAGGACTTTTTTAAAATATTTAGTCAAGGGATTCCACAAGAACAAGTCATCATGCACGGCCATAAGCAACAATCCATTACACGAACCGATTATGGTAGGGTTCTTAGACCATGGAATCTTCTTATCCCATGGTCTACCAACCCTTTTCACGTGAGATTCTTTGTCTATGGAGTGGAAGGTAACTGTACCTGACGTCAAGGTGGACTGGACAAGAGCCATCTTCCCTCCAATTCTTTCAGCCAAGAAATCGGATATCCAAGAATGCCATTGCTTGGAAACGCAGGCAAATCGCGGAAGAGATTGGAGAGGTAATCTTGAGCGGATATCGACCACGATTTCTTCTGGAATGTCTGGGAAATTGTGTTCTTCTGCTTCTTTTTTTGTTTTCTCTTCTCGGATGATTTCTTTCTTCTTCTCCCTTCTTTTTGCTCGGATTTTTCCCTTCTTTCCCATTCTCCTTTCAAGTGTCTAGGGTTCTTGCTTTCTCCTTTTGCAGTGAAAAATGAGGAATGGCAGTAAAATACTATGTGGGAGCATTTCGCAAACAGATGCTTTGAGTATGTGGTGGGTGCGTGACGCATACTCACCACAAAAGGAAAAGGCAACACTATTTTTTTTTTAGTCTGACCAACAATATTCCAGTCCTCCCTTTAAAGCAAACAATATTTACAAATGCAGTCCAAACCGGTTCAAATCGAATGGTTTGGTTCAATTTTCTAGTTATACGGTTTGGTCACGAATCACGATCTTAAAAGTTGAGATATTGTGTTAATGGTATAGTCTACGGATTAATGTTCATAGTTTCTCAAGGATGGAGTCAGGGGTGACTAGTAAGGACTGTCGCTCCCCCCTACAATTTTCAAAAGTCCTGCTATTACATTGAAAAAATATATATATTATCAAACTATATAGTCCTGTACCCCTCCTTTTTTTCGTTTAAAAAAAATATTAACAGCTTCAATATTTTTCGAGCTATGAGACAACTTTGTATTAAAATTGGTCTTAATGAGGTTTGATTACAATCCTTTTAAACAAAATAAGGCCTAAAAACTTCAAAAATGATAGATACACTCCCTCCCCTACCACTCCCCCTCTCACATGTGGTGGGATCCACCGGGGGACCCACATGTGATGGGTCCCACCACATGTGAGAGGGGGAGTGGTTGAGAGGGAGTGTATGTATCATTGTTCTAAAAACTTATACCCAACTCACTAGCCCGTTCACTTTTAAAACTAAGGGCCTGTTTGGATAGGGTGTTATCGAGGGCCATAAATATGGATGGTGTTATTTATGTCTGAACCCATACATAGCATTGGTTCGCCAACAAAAAGTGCAGGGGTATTATTTATCACCCGGACTAAATATCACTCCTCCAGGGGTTATTTATGGACAGCCCAGGAGGTGTCCATATTTAACACCCCCCTAATACCCCTGTCAAAATTACCCAATTGCCCAAAATAATACCCTCTCACCTCTCCCTCCTAACCCAATACCCCAGGTCCATTATTCACCCGTAAATAATAAAAAGAAAATGAAATGTTGGATTTTTGTTAACGTGTATTTAAGCCCGGGCCCGATTGAATGCCTTCTAATTTCTATGAAGTTGGACTTTTGTTAAAATAAAAAGAATGCCTTCCATGAATTATTTCCATTTCCATGTTCTATATGTTGAATGGTAAGTTACATTGTGAAAGCTAAATTATGACACTTCAATTTTGTCCATTTTTTCATTTACTATATATGGTGTTGGAATATAACAAAAAATTTGTGAAATGAATTGTATATGCAAATTACAATTAATTTTAACATAACATTTCCAAATTTAAAAAAAAAAACCGTTGTCATATGTTAAGTTTTAATTTTTATTTTTTTTTTAAATATTGCAATTAGTTATTATAGTTTATTTCTTGACAAGGGTAATAAATTAATAAGTTTTATATTTGATTAAGTAACAAACACATAAATTGTAATATGGCCACGCATAAGGCCAATTTGGAAGAGGCGAGAGAGAGAGAGAAATACTTTCGTTTTGTTCAAAAATAGCCACCCACCCCAATAAAGTTTTCTGACTTTTTGTACCCATCACCATTAATTAGCTTCTTTTTTTTGGTTCTTTCTTTACCACTCACCCACGCCAGTGATAACTTTTTGTTTTCCCCAATAAAGCTTTCTCTTTTGTTTTTGTTTTTTTGTTCTTTCTATACCACCCACCCACCCACTCCATCAGAAACGAAAGAGTAGGCCAGCTTTTTAGGTGTCGGTAAAAGTTGTATGGGGAGACACGTGCAGGGTATTTTGGGTAGAAAATTAGTTGAATTCCTTATTGGTGCTTTTCAACATTGGGCTGGAGCGGGAGGGAAGACATTCCCAATTTTTGTACCAGCCCGTAAATCCCTCTTGAGTATAAGCCTGGCCCGAACCCGGCCCAGCCCGTTTTATGTGCACCCCTAATAATATTACTCAAAATCATCCCCATTTAAAGCAAATAATATTTGAGAATCCAGTCCAAACCAATCTAAACCAATTAGTTTAGTTCTATTTTTTTTAGTAATGTTGGTTTGGCCTAGGATTTAAAAAATAAAAATTGTGTTAAATGTTTTATTAGTTTGCGGATTAACGTTCACGATTCAAATTTCCGATCCCTATAATATATGCACACATATTATATATATTTTGTTTAGATACCAAACTTTTTCTTTTTAGTCAATTAATTAATTTCCTAGGTTGTACGTAGCTCCATTTTATCACGCTATTCTTTCACTTCCGAAATCAATCACCTAAGCTTTTATTTGTCATAACTCTAAGCTTGCTCTCTCTCTCTCTCTCTCTCTCTCTCTCTCTCTCTCTCTCTCTCTCTCTCTCTCTCTCTCTCTCTCTCTCTCTCTCTCTCAAAAATTGCTCCTTCTCTCTAGAAAACAGTGGCGGCTCTAGGATTTTTACCAGGGTATTCAAGAATTATCTTGACACTACTAGTTTAACTAACCATATACACGAATTTTCATATACTAATAGTCTAGAAATAATGCGATCAAATATATAGTACGAAAACACATAAATAAGATGTTCCTTTTGCATGATCTCGGTGAATTTTACTATATTTTGGACCAAGCAAAATGGACCGACTCATAAATACATTAGACTTTTTTTATAGAAAATTGTGTGGCTAATATACTCGCACGAGTCTTTTTGAACATATCCTCTTGTTTTTTTAAAAATATATAGAGTTGATTGTTGTTTATAGAGAAGCCAAATCACAATATCGATACCAGTGGAACTTTTTGCTAGTGTTCATAGTAAAAGACTAAGAGTTCAAACAAAACCCCTGATAAAATTCATGTAATATAACAAAATAAAAGATTTTAAGATGTTCAATAGACCAATTGTGGGAAGTTATGAAGCAGCCTATAAGCTTTAATTAGTTGTTTATATTAGATTGATTGAGGGTTGATTTTTTGAGGTGTTCAAATTTTTTTAAGTACTATGCTAGGGGTATCAACCATCGGTGTGCGGGGTCCACTTTTGAGTCCCACAAGAATGATCCGAACTGTTCAACAATTTTAAAATAACTTTTCGAGTGTTCCTACAAAAAATCAGCTCAATTGAATATACGTAAGAACTTGATCTAAACTTCAAGTTTTTCATTCAGAATTTAGGATTCTAAATTTTGTCTGAAAAAGTGAAATTTTGGATCACCCACTTACACATATCCAATTGAGCTAATTTTTTGTATAGACACTTAAAGAATTATTTTAAAATTATTGAACGGTTTGGATTATTGATACGGGAGCCACAAGTGGGCCCTGCGGACCGCTATGTACTGTTTCACTACCCTAACCTTTGATACCCATATCTTTATCATTTTTTAAATTGAGTTTTCAAAATTTTATGGGTAGGGTGTTAAACTACTTTTGGATTGGGTGTTCAAAAAGGGACTGAGCTAAAATGAAAGTAAAATTATTACATGTATTCTAACAACATCAAAAAAAATTGTTTAGGTTGTTCATGTGAACACCCAACCACAAGGGTAGAGCCACTTATGCTAGAAAACACTACTAGCTATAGTGGCGACTCCAAGAGTTCAGAAGCATCGGGTCACTCATAAATATCAAATACTTTTATCAACCATAAATCAAAGAAAAACATCAACCTCTCATTATTAAAAGAAGGAAAATGGTCTCCTAAGGGATCCCGCACCAAAATTTGGTGCGGACTTGGCCTTTCCGGATCAAATTTTGACGATCCGAACCGCTCAATGTTTTTAAAATGCATTTTTAAGGGCCTACGCGGAAAATCTTCAAAAAAAAATACCCGGAAGGGCTTATATGTACAGTTTTACCGAAAACTGTGTGGATCAAGCCCTTCCGGGTATTTTTTTTTGAAGATTTTCCGCGTGGACCTTGGAAAATGCATTTTAAAAACATTGAGCGGTTCGGATCATCAAAATTTGATCCGGAAAGTTGAAAAAGGGCCAAGTCCGCACGGAATTTTGTATGTGGGATCCCTTAGGAGACCGGCTTCCATTAAAAGAATAAAACGAGTGACAAAGATACATTCAAACCATACAAAGAAACAACTTTTATGAACTTTTAGGAGCTATCCAATGGTGTCACTACCAAATTTAGGGAGTTCATCTATGAATATTTAAAAAATAATAATAAAATAGTAGTATTTTTTTTCTCATGACCCCACTCTCCATAAGGTGGGTTTGTTCATTGGAGGGATCCACGGTAGCGCTTTCCTCGCTTCTCAGTGGCGGCCGGAGTCTGGGTTCTTCTCTTCCTCCAAATCCCTTTGCCCCTTCGGCGTCCAGCTCTCAACTAGTGTTGGTATCTGGGTCTCCGTCAGTTGCATTGTTGGGTGAAACCGGTCGGGGTTTAATGGCAATGGAGGCCCTTGATGCTGCTCGTCATTGGATTCTCCCAGTTTTTATTGTCTATGTTGGGTTACATAACCCACCGGTCATCATTATTGGATGTGGCCAGCTCTGGGCCTAACGGTTTTCGGTGTTCGTGGTTGTTGATGGGTGGTTGGGGTTTGTTGGTGGCGGCTGGTTTTGGTCAGCGGTAGGCTTGAAGGGTGGTGGCAATAGTTTTGAATCTTGGGTTTCTCCCTTTGTTTGAGCTTCATTCTTATAATCGGAATGTCCTTTTGGGCTAGGCCATTAGATGTTTTGGGTTCAGCCCATTTGGTGTTTTTGGGCTTTGACCCATCAAGTGTTTTGATTTCTCCAACTTTGATTAGAGTCTCCTCCCCTCTCCCCCAAACTTGATGTACCATTTTTGAAGTTTTGATGTATAAACTTTTTGCCTGTCAAAAAAAGCTTTTGTATGTCATAACCTATTTCTATTATTTCAATACACTAAATATGCACAGTTGGGCATTGTCAATTAATTTGTCAGCATTTATTCTTAATCTAATACTTTATTCCATGGCCCAATGCCCTATTCCTTCACTTAGTTGTATTCTACTCTTCTTAAGTTTGTTGATGTCAGTGAGTTTTAATGATTTTAATAAAACTAATTTTATGAGTTTTGGTTTAACTTATCTATACAATTTTAAGTACTTTAAATAGTTTATGAAGATGATTTCTCAATTTCAAGCGAACTGAAATAAAAATTTGAAACCGAACTATATTTTAATCTGGGCAACAATATTCCAACCATCCCTTTAAAGCAAACATTATTCGTGAATGCAGTCCAACCAATGCAAACCAAATGGTTTGCTTCGGTTTTCTATAGTAACTAAATTTGGTTTTGATTTTAAAAAATGATAACTTTGTTAATAGTGGTTTGGCTCGGTTTTCTAATAATATGGTTTGGTCAATTGGTCTCGATTTTAAAAACTCAAACTGTGTGATGCAAAATAAGTAGCGCCCAATTCTATCGATCAATCGGACAGGTCGAAGCCTAGGAGGCTCAAACAACTTTAATTGAAAATTGCCAATTTCGGCAATTTATCGATGAGTTTTAAACAAGCCCAAACTTGGTGGGTCAAGCGATCGCATCACACGCGATCAATACTCACCACCCTAAATTGCGTGCATGATGGTAGATTTCGCCAAATTCATTCGTTTAGGCTTTCAATTTAGTAATTTTGCTATTTTAGGTAATAATTAAATTACGAATTACTCTTAGCGTGTAATTCCGTTTTCGTTGTTTCCAGTTAGGAAATTCTTATTTTCTTTCTAGTTTTCAATTTTGGGAGTTCCCCCAATTTTCGGGATACTTTATTTTTTTGGTATGTTTTGCTAGGGTTTGCTAGTTTCCCTATAAAAGGATATGTAACCTCTATTATTATTCAACTTTTAATCAATTATAATACGAGTTAATCTCTTTCTTCTTGTGGATTCAAGAACTCTCGAGGATTCGAGATCTATCTTCGTTTGAACTAGTACGCTAACTAGTTTTTCGTGGAATTCCGCTACGTCACCGTGTTAATGGTTTAGTCGGATTAATGTTCGCACTTCACAGCCCCAGCTTTCAAACCGATCCGAACCATACAATACATGTACAGGTATATTATGTATAATTTTATTTAGATACCGAACTTTTTCCTTATTCAATTAGTTTCCTAATCTAAAGCTTCATTCCACCACCCTATTCTTTCACTTCAAAGATAAATTACCTAAAGAACATCACACCTTGTAATTTGACATTCATAACATTGTTCCTTCAACCATGATGTTAAATTTACTATCAGGATCCAAAAAAAATGTTCGAAATGCTATTTTTTATAATCCAGAAGGCCCCTTTACATTTGACACTTAGATGCCAATTTTGAAGCAAAATGGTTGTCTTTATTGGCATGAGGCTTCGAAATTGAAGCAAACGGGAAGGTTGCCAAATCCACATGGGATTTGGTTTAACAATTTGGCATGTTGTTGGATTACAAGAGACAAAAATATTCCACAAGTGCTCCTATGATTTCAATAAAGTAAACATGCATGGTTTGGACTTAGTCAATTGATCTCTTAATATTTTTGCTTAATGACTATTTCCAACACAGTACTCTAATTCCGAATCTAATACTCCCTCCCCGTCCCAAAATGATAGTCCGTTTTGGGACTGCGTGCTATTTTCAAGCGGCTTATATATATTAATGTGAAGTGTGAACCTCAAAAAATATGCATTATAGATCTTGTTTGATAGATCTTAATTAATTCTATTATACAAAAAAATTAAAATAATAAAAGTTATTGTAAATTAAAAGATATAACCCGTTGAAAATGGCACGTAGTGCCAAAAGGGACTATCATTTTGGGACAAAGGGAGTACTTCAATTCCAAAACATGCACAATTTTGGCCCTATTCCTTCACCAATTAATGGTATTTTAGTATTCTTTAGTTGATTCATATTAGTGAGTTTTGGTAATTTTAATGAACAACAAACGTTGGATGCAAAACTAACTAAAAAAAATTTAAATAATGAGAAAACAAAAAAATGACTTTTATTAACGTTACTAGAAACAAGAAACTCAGCCTAAGAGAACGAAGAGGTCAATGTTATCAATTTTGTGAACCACCCATGAACATAGGGTGAAAATTTGAATCAAACAATCGAAGACTTTCCGTAACATCAAACAATAGACTGCCTCCGAAGCTATTCCCAATCTTTCTTTTCCTGTATGTACCATCACTTCTCTTTCTCACCTTTTGGGGAGGCCTATGCAGGAAATATTCCACATATGTTAGCTTCTCCTCTCAACTCTCTCTCTTCCCAATCCCAGTCAGTAGGTGTAACCAAGGTTTCCTCGTACATAACTGCATTGACATAGTCGCAATCATCTTGAATCGAAATTTTCCTATGCGAACTGTCCATAGGATTGTATGCGATTATCTCACATCCCCTATCACCAACGTCAACTTTCATTAGAACTTCACCACATTTTGTACTCTTAATGTCGAAGCGGATATGATGAACATAGTGGTCCAAGATTCTCTTATACCAAATTCCTTCATCGCCAATACCTCAACATTTATGTTGATTATAGTTTCACAGTAAACCAAACAAAGGCATCTGTCCAAAACTCCCAAATTAAATATCCAATATCTATAAGGCCCAAGCGTATGAGGTTCTGGCATTGGTATAGACCTCGATGAATTCATTCATCTGTATATCGAAGTAGAGAATATTGGGCGAATAAGGATCATGGACATGCCAATGTAGGTGTTTATTTACTACAGGCCAGCCCTGACTTAACTTTATCATAAAAACGATAGGGGAAGCAAACCCTTCTCCAACTACTGCTTCTGAAACTGCCAACAACAGCAAAATCACCATTACAATCTCGATTCTCATGAGAAAACACCATTACGGCCTTGTACTCGTTGGTAGAGGAGTCCTGGCAAAGCCCAGAAGCAATACGAAAACCATCATCCTCCAAAGGTGCTAGGACAGGACTTTCTTAAAATATTTAGTCAAGGGATTCCACAAGAACAAGTCATCATGCACAGCCATTGTTGGAAAAATTACAGCGGCAATTCCGAATTCCAAATAACAAATTCCATTGATATAATCATAACATGAACAGAATACAATAAGCTTACATAAACTGGAAAAATTACAGAAACAAAATCGAGATACAAACAGTGTTCAGGAAACACGAGCCGAGTCCTGTGATACCACAGTCTCCTTAACAAATATTCGCCGCCTACCGTGGGTGTTGTAGGATGCACCGGCGTCTTCGTCCCAGGATAAAACGGCTTGGACCACGGCCAACAAAACACCGTTGTTGACTGCCTTGGCGAACTGAAACTTGCGTCTGCCTGTCTCTCTCAAAACACAATTTCGGGAGTACAATAAGATGCTCGAATTTCTGATGTCTAGATCACACAACAGAGCTCCCATTTTATAGATGGAAAATGGAGCAGAAAATGAATACGGGATTAAAGAGGAGGAGCCTCTCCATTCATTAGGCAGATTGAATATCCAATTCAATTTCTGAATCTGTAACTCCTGCCATGAAAACGAATTTGAATGGGGAATGAATTCTGCCATAATCTTCATATTCATGAGGGAGTTACCCAGCATTAATCCGCGATTGTATTGAATCCGTGGGGAGGTCTCGGTTGCCTCGGGTGACCCTCCGAGTACCCCGGTTTCATTCACAAAAATATCCAACAGCCATAAGCAACAATCCATTACACGAACCCATTATGGAAGGGTTCTTAGACCAAGGAATCTTCTTATTCCGTGGCCTGATTACCCTTTTCACGTGAGATTCTTTGTCTATGGAGTGAAAGGTAAGAGTACCTGACTTCAAGGTGGACTCGACAAGAGCCATCTTCCCTCCAATTCTTTGGGCAAAGATATCAGATATGGAAGAATGCCATTGCTTGGAAACGCAGGTGAATCGCGAAAGAGATTTGAGAGGTATAATCTTGAGCGGATATCGACTACAATTTCTTCTGGAATATGCGGGAAATCTGGTTTCTTCTTCTCCCTTCTTTTTGCTCTGTTTTTCCCTTCTTTCCCATTCTCCTTTGAAGCTGCTTTATGTGTCTAGGGTTTCTGCTTTCTCCTTTTGTAGTGAAGAATGCGGAAAGGCCCATATATATGGTGGCCACAGATGGGTGCCGTGATGGATTCTCACAAAAAAGTAATGGCTCAATATTCCGAATTATCCCAAAAAAAAAAAAAAAAAGCTTATCTAGTATTTTAGTCTTTACAAAATATATTAAGTTTCAATTTCGTCCTTCCAAAATATTTTGTGTCAATTTCGTCCTTATAGTTTTAGACGAATTTCAAGTTTTCCCTTTCGTCAAATTAATGCTGAAAAATGCTAATGTGGCAAGCAGAGAAAATGCTTAAAATACCGGAAGAATGCTTAAAATACCATTAAAAAATGTATCTCCAAAAAATTACGAAAATTACGAAAATTTTAAAATATCAGAAAAAAAAGTCATTGGGAAAAAAGTTAATGAAATTTTTGAAATAACTTTTTTTGAAGATTAATCATTCGTATTGACGAGAAGAATCAGAAAAGTATAAAAATATGCGCCGAAGATTAAAAAAAAAAAACTCATATAAGACCACTTTTTTTTTGGTGAAACGGCAATAAAATTTATTAAAGAAAACTTGACAATGGGTACATCAAGTTGGAGGGAGAAAAGAGAGGACTCCAACCGAAGTTGGAGAAATTAAAACACCCCTTCGGCCAAAGCCGAGACTTTATAAGACGACACTTTATAGCAAAAAAACAATAGCTATTTAGTACAGTAGTACTTTTTCGTCTTTGGAAAATCTTTTTGACTAACTCGGCCATACTATATCGACGAAAGGAATTACCTTTTTATATATATAAATTGTCGTCTTATATAATTTTTTTTTTTAACTTTGACCCATATTTTTATACTTTTCTGATTTCTCTCATCGATACGAATGATTAATCTCAAAAAAAAAATTCATTAGAAAAATTTCATAAACTTTTTGTCTAATGACTTTTTCCGGTATTTTAAATTTTTTGTCATTTTTTTGGAGATTAATCATTTTTTCCGGTATTTTAAACATTTTTCTAGTATTAAATTACTCCAAATCATGCATCCCATTTAAAGCAAACAACATTCGCGAATCCAGTCCAAATTGATTGATTTGGTTTTATTTTTTGTTGATCGGCAAATTTGTAGCACCATTTTACCACACTATTCTTTCACTTCCGAGATCAATTACCTAAGCTTTTATATGTCATAACCTATTCCTATTATTTCAATACATGCACAGTTCGGTTATAGTCAATTGATTTTCCAATATTTTTGCTTAGTACCTAATTCTTAATCTAATACTTTATTCCATGACCCTATGCTCCTATTCCTTCACTTAGGTGTACTCTACTCTTCTTAAGTTAATTGATGTCAGTGAGTTTTAGTGATTTTAATAGAACTATTTTTAGTATACGTTTTGGTTTAACTTATCTATATATACAATTTTTAGTACTTTAAATAGTTTATGGAGATCATTTCTCAATTTCAAGCGAACCGTGATCCAAAAACCTAAACCGAACTACTATATTTTATATGGTTCAGATTGGTTTGATTAATAGATACGTTCTATGAATTTTATGGGTTGGTTTGATTCTTCAAATTCATAATTTGTGCAGGAAATTGTTTGGTTCTTGATTCACTAAAAAACCAGGCCAATCCGGTTCATGTTCACCCCTGCAACAAATGCCCTACTTCTTGGAGATATTATTTTACTGAGAACAAAAAAATCGACCACGGACTGATCACAAGTTGCTAATTTTGTTTTCAAGTCTATTCACGTAACTATGGATTGGAGACTACATGGAGTGTATAGCGTTTAAGAATGATTGTATTTTTTCTAGGATTTGATTTTCGCAGTTCTTTTATTTTTTGTATCGGTCTTCAATTTTTTGTTAATCATCCATACAAATTCACATTATCATAGTTCATGTGCTAAACAAAATAAAGAAATGAAAGGGTAATATCATACATTTTCTTGCGTACATACAAACAAACAAGTTAAAATATATTTAAAAAAATGAAAAATGGAAACAAGAGTGCAAAAATAACTCCCATATTGTTTTTGTACCGTGGGGAGTTTCACTAACCTTGGTGTCAATGGATAAAGATACGCGTACAAAAAAATGGGACCGAAAATGTACCGATCGAGTTCAGGGACCCACTTTTGGGTCCCATACGAGTGATCCAAATTCATTGTTCTTAAAACATTTTTCCGAGGGCCCCCATTTTAAAATTTTAAAACAATCGGACGGTTGGAATACTCCTTAGTCGGTGCCTGTCTCACCGTTTGAATCGGTATTTTTTTGATTCAAACGGTGGGATTTGGTGTAACAACAACCGTGATTGATCTCCAAATTTTGTGAGGCCCTGGAAAATGTTTTAAGAACAATGAATGGTTCGGATCATATTAAATGTCACCCAAAAGTGGGTCCCAACTCGAATACTAGAGTAGCTCATTTTCTCGTGCTCCCTGCCTGCACGGTAGCACTGTCCGGTGTCTTGGGTACTCAAGGGGTGTTTCACTAACAAAAAACTAGTTTTTGACAAAAATCAAAGTCTCAGACCATTCTCTCACAATACATCATATAAAAAACCCGTAAAAAGCCAATTTATTTTAAAACACCCTTAGTGGAATACCCCTTAGTTGGTGCCTGTTCCACGTTGTGGTATTCTCAACATATCATGTAACAACAAATGATTGAAACATCCACACACACTTTTGTTGGGTGGCAAACAAGAACTGGTTCACATATTAAATGTCACGGCTAACTCATTGGCCAAGAATACTAGGTACGCTTGTACCAAATACTCCCTCCGTCCCTTTTTTAGTGTAGAGTTTCGATGATTAGTAAACGAGTCAATAAGTGTGAACCTTGAACGAAGTTAAGCCAAGAAAGTCGTAGCAATTATCATTTTGCCCCCTTTTAAAAGGGACGGTGGGAGTAATCAAGATAATGCTGGAAAGCGGGGCTGAAAAGTTGATTTTCCCTATACCCTCCTTTAACGCCAAGCTAGAAAATTAACATGACGATGTGATGTGCTTAGGGCATCTCTAGTGGACTACCTAAAAGAGTATCCTAAAGTGTCCTAACTAGTTAACTACGAAAAACTCAAAAAATGGTCTGTAGTGGATAAAAAATGACTTCCTAAAATCCTAGGTGTCGCCTCTCACTCCCTAAAGTGCCCCAAGTCACTATCTAAATTTAGGGAGAGAGAGAGAGAGAAGGGAAGGACGAGAGAGAAAGAGGAGAGAGACAATAATTTTAAGGGGAGAGAGGAGAAAGAAAGGAAAGACTTAAAGTTAATGAATATACAATATAGGTAGTCCACTAACAAAAATGCTAGATACACAACAAATATGTACAAAAAGTGGGCAACACACTCACATGGGGTGTGGACTCCACACACAATTGAGTGTGAAGTGTGTGTGGAGCCCACACCCCATGTGAGTGTGTTGTCCACTTTGTTGTACATTTTTGTTGTGTATGTAGCATTGCTCGTCCACTAAAGTACATTCTCCATTAGCTAGCTAACTAAATTCTTAGCACACAAAATAAGGCCCCACATGTGCTTAAGTATACACTTTAGCAAATATTTTTTAGGTAGTCCACTAGAAATGCTCTTATACCTATAACGCAGTCATGAAACAATTGTTTGTAAATGACAATAGCAAAAAGCAGACAGCTAGGGTCAATTTTAAAATGTGGCATCTCTGCAGCGTCAAAGAGAGCCATTCGTGTGAGCTTGACCATCCAAAAGTATTTTTAATAGTCCGAATTTAAAAAAATACAAATAAAATCCTGGGAAGGAATTCCTTCCCTGAAATATTCTGTAAAAATCGGGACCGTTGAATACATAGATGAATTGTTAGGATGTAACGGTAGAAGCCTTCTACCTTTCTGCAGTTGGACTGCAGAAAAGCCGGGTCCCGATTTTATACCAACTTCTGTTAAATATTTACACTACACCTCTGTACGCACCAAAAATTCCCATATAAGTTCTACAACTCATTTCAATTGCTTCTTACACCACTTCTGAAACAGTGAATATTACCAGAAGCAAGTTGAAAGATCAAATATCAACAGCTTCTGAAACTCGTGTACTCAAAGAAGGTTCATGAATAGAACTCACGATCTTGAATGATCAATGGAGCCACGAGGGTCCAGACGTAAAGCACAGCAGTGACCCACTCGGTGCCGATACGGACCCAAACCGACGTCCAACCCACGTCAATGAGGTCTGAGCTCTCGGAAGAGCTGGTCCATCCGGAAAGAAGCATGGCTGAATACATGCTAGCCAGAGCAAATATGAGATGGAAGAATGTGTAGGAGTAACTAACTGGCCGTGGCTCTTTATCCTTCTTCCCTTTTTCCCCTTCTTCTAGTTCCTCGGACTCAAGCAGGGGTTTCTTCTCAGCTGCAGCGCAAAAATTTAGCAAACAAATTGATGTGGAAATATGCAAAAACTTTATTTGCATAAGAACGACCAAGTTGCCGTGAATTTTCAAATCTAAAACCTAAAGCTGTCATGAAGACAGAAAGTGGAAATTCCCTTGCTGAAGATCTTATCAACACGAGGTGGAGTAGTTGTTTTGAGGATCAGTTATACACAGATCCATATAAACCGGCTTGGTAGATATTGTTCAAAGCCTTTTTTTCTAAGACCTTTTCGTACATAGAACTTTCAAAAGAACGTTCCTCGAAGAGTTTCTACCACTGCAATTATCTATGGGAAAACTCCAATGACGAAATAAAAATTCCAGCTGTTATGGGGCCAGATAAAATTATTATGGAAGCTTTCGAAAACAAGAGACATACATGTTCGGTGGCTGTTTTCAGATTGAGTTTTGCCAAGCACATTTCAAAAACTAGTTTGGTTGATACTATTCGGAACTTGTCTTTTCTAAATTTACTATGATAAAAAATCCAGAAAGATGAGTACTTCAAAAGACGCTTTCAAATTCTTATAAACTCTGCAAAAGAATGGAAAATGACATGAAAACTACAACTGAATCAACTGACGACAAGTATAGTGGTTTTTATAAACGGTTTCTGGAAAGTGTTCCGCCAAACTGACTCTCAAACCAACTACCGGATGAGGGACAGTTGCAATTTGGCTTCAAAGAATTTCAAGCATTTGACCATAAACAATAAACTGCTGAGAAGGCTTCTATTTAGTTTTGAGTACCTGACTTGGGTGAAGATGGTGGGGATAGAAAGGTTGTTGAAGATCCAGCACGGAGGGCAGAGTAAAGAACAGAAAGAACAGTCGTCAGCATCCCGAGAACAAGGGTACTAGTGGACACTGCTGACTTGTTGTGAAGACCGTTGCACACGTAATTTCGAGGTTCACAAGAGAGACCAGTATAACACACGTAAGCACAATACACGGATATCACAGAAGCAGGCAACAGGCTTCCGTTCACCTGTTTGCATAGTTGAGGAGAAATATTTATTAAGCGAATTATTGTCATTTTAGTCCTGAAGTTCAAATGGCTGGTTCCTTCGTTTATTTATTAAGCGAATCTAAGAATTATTAACATGAATAGATGGGAATCAAAAGCACTAGTGAAGTAAGGGTTAAGAAAATGTCAAACCAATGAAAGCATTGAAGCACCAGAAAACAAGATGTTTCAATTACCGCTGGATGCAAGGCAATAACACCAAATGCAAACGCAAGAACCATGGTCATCACAAGAAAAAACACATTGAGACCGCAATCTTCGCCAGAAGGATTGAACCAAATAAACAGAATCCCTGAGATTGTAAATGCTGCAATATAGCATGTAACTGATATAGCGAGTAGAGCATAATACCTGAAAAAACACAGAAGAAGGTTATAAGCCAAATTGAATCTAGGACAGGGGTATCAGTGACGTATCAGAACTTGAACATACCATTTCTGCTCATCTTTAGCGACCCATGCGTCGTTCCACGAGTGAGTGGCATCTAATAATATGATCACTTGGACCAATAAAAATAAACCTGCCCCAAACTTTGATAGAGTACCTGTGAATAGGGTGATTCATAACAGTCAATATGAGTTTTACTCTCGCAAAAGAAGCAAACTTTGAGAAGTTTTTGAGTAGAATTAGCGTTGCAGGTAGGATAGGAAAGATAAAGACAGGAGTCAAGGACATTGTGCACAAAGGCTAGAGGTAAGAGTAACTAATAGATTAGTCCCTGCTCTAACTGTATCACATAATAACACTTGGCTAGAAGGTATACGGATACGAGAGTATACTAATAGATTAGTCCCTAACGATCTCTTTGCTTCTGAAATCTGTCTTCTCTGTGACGATTGATAAAAACACTTAATAAAGCCCCCTAATTACATTTTTCACCCATAAATAACAAATTTACTTGGAGCTGCAAATTAGAGGACCTAACGTGATCCGGAAGCGATCCAAAACGTATCCTAACGTTGATCCAAAACGTATCCAATAAAAAAAAAACTTAGAAAGTTGATGACATTTTCATAATCACGGATACTCAAAAAACGATCCGAAATTATCCGGAGCGTATCATCCGATGAATACTCACTCAAAATAACAACACTAGCTGCAAATTAGAGGATTAAGAATGAATTCTCAAAACTCTAGAAAGTTGATGATTTCATAATCACGAAGGAGTCATCATCATGAAGCACTCAACAACAACAGCAATAGGATTAAAAGAATTTCAAAGGATATTTCTGAATTCACCAAGTTGATCAACACCAGCAGTTAGGCTATTCCAAGTACCAAAAATGAGAAAAATAGAAGTTTTCATCCTCAAAAAGCTTCCCTTTTGAAAAATCAACTTGGTAGACTGCAAAAATGACGAATTCTATGAAAACTGATATTCCCAAAGGGTGCGAGCCAATAAGAGTGTATGCTGCATCCTAGACATAAGTTCCGCCCTTGCTTAGTAAAATCAAAATAGTATATCTCATTTCTCCAAATACTTCCACAAGGCATATAACTTTTTTCGTTCTTTTTAATCTTTTTTAGGGATGATGAGACATGTGACACACCTATAGATATCAAACGGAAGTGCGAAAAATGCTTCAAGTAAGGGTGATGGGAAAAAAGCAAAAGAATTAAATAATCAAAACAAAGCTTTGGTTATGGAGAGGAAGCTGACCATAAATTGTTACAACCACATTTGGCATGAAGAACATAAGGATGGTGAGTAACCCCCAAATCACAAACTTAACAGTCCATCCACCATGATGCCAGGAATCACGTGTATCATTTTGATCCTTCACGCCAATCATAACAAGAGCAAGTATTACAAAAAACAAGAAATTTCCCAAGCTGATACGGAGAACTGCTTCCATTTGATACCATTCCGTCGAGTGAGTTTCGGAAGTGTTTATCCCTGCAAATCAAATCCAAACATGTTATCATCACTAAGCTAAAGAGTCCTATCACGGTAAGTCCCAACAATAAAGTGAACTGAATTTCTCTTTTCTATCAATGATCCGTTAATGAAGAGGACGACTTGTATAGAAGATCACTACACGAATATAATCAAACGCATGAACTTATTAAGAGATGGAAATCGAAGGACAGGAAGAATATAAAGCTATGTTCCTACTCTATCATCAATCTATTGTGTATCTTTATCGGACAACTAAAACAAGTAAAGCCCCAGGAAAGAAAAAATATCAGCGGCATACACAAAAAAATATCAGCCGCATACACATAAGTTCAGCATTGACCAAATGCGAGCTCATTTTTCCTGTATGAAGACAGATAAATAATCCAAATCCTTCCTTAAATAGAAAGGCAACACATGAGAAACCCATATCTGAAAAGTTCAAGGAGAAAACCAACTCGGATTAGGTTAAATTATGGAGTAATAAAATAGTACCACCGAAAACCCCAAGGGGTTGTCACAGTAGTTAATTGACTTGACTCGGCGGGATTGACTACCCCAAGGTCGCATGGTCGATTCCCCTCGACAGCGATTGTCATTGGGGCTACCTCAATGGGATGAACCGGAGAGATTAGTCTAGTTCATCCAGAACCGGCTCTTGGTAGAAGCCAATTGTGTGGGCCCGAAAAATTCCAAATAGGGATAAGAAGCCCAATTAAGGCATTGAGGCCCACTTGGGATAAACCCAGGCCCAAGCCGAACTGTTAGGTTATTTCCCCGAATAACACACCGAATGATTGGGCAACTAAGGCCCAAATCCGTCATCCAAATGCATGAAGGCCAGGATCATGGATACCAGGTGTTCGGGTGCGGGTCAGGTTTGAGTGACCCGAGGAGGATCAGTTTTTGCCCACAAGCATGGCCACCTCGCTCAAGTTCACGAGAAACCTCCCTCTAAGAGATTGAACAGGCATCATCATGAGATTGGATGCATGTGCCGAAGCAATGATGCTTGGTTACAGATTTCCATGACGTCACCTAAACGGTTACCGTGCGTGAAGTGCACGGAGATCTTGGAGGACAAGTCAGGCCTCACCTATAAAAGGTAGCGATATCAGCCCAAAGAGGTATGCACAATCTCACTTTAAAAAACCCTAGATCTCAGTACTTTATCCTTCTTCTTCTGAGTACTGACTTAATCGTCGGAGAACCATTCCGGACTCCACGGTCCGGGTTGGTGCTAACGAGTTCGCTCAGTGTGCAGGAGCGAAGCTTGTGAGACGATCTATTTCCGAGTTCAACACCCACTCAATCCGAGTTGCAGAGGAGCGACAGAGATTTTTCAGCCACCACACCAATGAAGCCCAAGTTTTGGGTCCCCAAAAAATGTTTAAAACGGGGAATCCAAATATGTAAGCCTCCTTTACATATATATATATATATAGGCCCAAATAATTTTTAGTGATGACGAATACGGTGAAGAAGCTTGATTATGAAGACTTAATTAGTACGCTTGTAGCTAAAAGTGCAAGAAGACTAATATTCAAATGATAGATCTTGAAGTATTGTAATGGTTGTTTTATTTTTGGATGACTACATTTAAATTTTTACAACTTTTTTGTACAAAATATATGGAGGGCGTCATTTAAGGAGTTTGTTTTGGGCTTCTGAAACTTTTGAGCCGTCACTGGGTTCATCGGGACATGCTTCATTACCAAAAAAAATTAAAATAGTATTACCAAATTGACAATATGTCCTTAAAATGAGAAGCTTTTTTCCTCTAGGAAGACACTACAGCCAAATAACCAAAATACTGAGTTTAGTTTTTGATAGAAACGCACAAATTGAGAAACCCAGATGAGAAAAGTTTATGGACAGAAAACCCAACTCGGATTAGGTATATGCACGTATATAAGAAGCAAATGGTATCACCAATTGAGAAAAATGAGCAAAAAATAAGAGCTTTTTAGTCCAAGACGACAACCAACTGATCAAAATTCTGAGTAGAAAGGTTACACATGAGCTATGTAGCACCGACACTTCCAGAGCTTGCCTCGTATGAGACACGGTGACACGTATTGGACACGCCACATGGCGTGTCCCTTGAATTAAATTATTTTTTGGAGGGGGACACTCGGGGGACACGGCATGGACATGCATGCACATCCCATATACACACTATCTAACTCTCTCCCTCCATGGCCGGCCCTGGGGTAAGCCGGGGCAACCGGATTTGGGCAACCCACCCCAGCTGGGGCAACCGGACAAAAAAAAATAAAAATTCGAAAGTTATGTATAAATACAAAATGTTTCCAATTAAATCATAAGTTGTGGGTTTGGCTTGATGGTCAAGGGTGAGGCCAAACCCCTGTTGCCAAACCCCTTTTTAGGCTGAGTTCGAATCTTACAAGCAGCACCTTTTTTTTGGTACTTTATGTTGCTTTTATGTTTCTCAGACTCTAGCCTTCTTTCTTTCTTTTTCTTTTTTTAGTTTTTATTTTAATATTTTTCTAGTACTTTTTGTTTTTCCTTCTCAATTCAAAATATTACGAATCATATTACTCAGGGGGTGTTCCACTAAATCAGTTTTTTGAAAAAATTGGGTTTTCACGGTTTTTTATGTGATGTGTTGTGAGAGAATGACATGTCTCGGTGTTTGGGGAAAACAGTTTTTTGTTAGTGGAACACCCCCTCAATTACATTGTTAGAAATTTAGCTTTTAACATACACAACAAATAATGTACATGTGATATGTTGATTATGTTCTTACATTTAATTTTAAAAAATTATCCCAATGGTGGAAAATTGAAAACAAATCGAGCAAGCTAACACGATTTATTAGTTTTTTTAAAAAACAAATCATAGTTAAAATATGAGGATACTTTCCTATTTTCTTCAAAAAAAAATTCTTACAATTATATTTTTTTGTATTTATCTTTTATAATTGTATCCTTTTAGTTGAAGTTTTGTAATTTTGTAAAATTATTAAAAGAACTCTTGACGATGTAGGGGCGCAGTATTGGGAGTTTGATTTGGGCCCCCAAAATAATTTTTGTATTTTTTTATTTGATTTTTTTAATAATTTAATATTAAGTGGGCAACCAAACTAACGGTTGGGCTTGGGCACCCCAAACGTTAGGGCCGGCCCTGTCTCCCTCCCTCCCTTTCAATGTATATACATACATATACATAGACGAATATATCCCCGTAACTATTTCTATATCTTACATGTATATATGTGCGTATATACTAGTACATAACAATGTAAATATCTTATATATCAAAAGAAAAGTGTATATATTTATATCTATAAATTGTTACTGCATGTAATATATATATAATTATTTAATTATTTGTATATTTACATGTCCCCCGCCGTGTCCGTGTCAGTGCCACATAGCACATGAGAAATCTGGATCATAAAATTTCATTGAAGGAGAAAACCAAACTCGGAGAACCCAAATAGGATATAAAACTAGGAAATCGTGCTACCAATTGAGAAAATGTGCAAAAAAACATGAGAACTCCAACCCCTCTTCCCTCCGGACTTGGGGTTACTGCTGTGCAACCCCTGCACAGCAGTGTACTGTGCACCCCATGGCGCGACTGCGCCGGAATTTTTCCGATGATCGGAAACGTTCACCGCGTAGAGCTCGTCGAGTACTACAAGCGTACCAAAAATTCGATCGGATATCGTTAAGTGTCTCATCGGAACACAAATACGTTGAAAAAAAAATGGAACACAAATTAACACAAACACTGGAACAAAACCGTTGAACCTATGTGTTTCAAGTTATTTGTGTTCCGATGAGGCACGTTACCATATCCGATCGAGTTGATTTTTGATACACTTGTAGTACTCGACGAGCTCTACGCGGTGAACGTCTCTGATCGTCGAAAAAAATTCGGCGCGACCGCGCCATGAGGTCAGGGCTGCACAGCAGCAACCCCAAGTCCTTCCCTCCGGGGTTTGCAATTATGTTCTCTCCCTCCGTACGTTTAACTTAGCAAAAAAAAAAAAAAAAAAGAAGACAACCAAATGATCAAAATTCTGAGTCCAGCCTTCAAAATAAAGGCAAAAAAAAAACAGAGAAACCCGGACAAGAAATGTTAGAAATGTCATGGAAAGAGAGAACCCCAACTCTAGGCATGTAAATGCATACAACAAATAAACTGTACCACCAATTGAGAAAAGCGTGCATAAATGAGAAGTTTTTCCACCTAGACGACATCCAAATGATCAAAATACTAAGGCCAGCCATCAATCAAAAGTCGAAACATGAGAGACCCTGATCAGAAAATTTGAGGGAAAGAGCGAACCCCACTCAAATTAGGCTATAAATGTATTCAAGAAATGTGCATGAAATGATCAGTTTTTACTCCAGGACGACATCCACACGATTAATTAGAGTCCAGCTTTCGATGGATAGGCAAAAAATGAGAAACCCAGATCAGAACAAGTTCATGGAAGGAGAAAACCCAACTCGGATTAGGTACATATATGTGTAAAACTAGGAAATAGTACTACAAATTGCGGAAAAGTGCGTAAAATGAGAGGATTATTGAAGGATTTGGGGGCAAAACTAACATGGGATTTTCTCCAGAAGAGGAGCAGCGAATTCTCTGAGGATCCATGAGACGATCAAGGAGATGCCAAAGATGCCGCAATAAGCGAATCGAGCTGAGCGTTGGGAGATTCCAGAGGCCACTGTTGAGCAGAGACCGCATGTGAGAGAAGCGCAGCAACCCACGCAGCACGACATCTCTACCTTCTCTCTCTTACTCTATCTCTTCCTCTCTGCTACTCTCTCTCTCTACAAAATGGATTGGATGAATCGAGGTGGAGAGGGAAGACTGGTAGGTAGAGCGCTTGATTGGGTTCATCTAGAAGGATAGATTCACTGCAACGTGAACACATGTCGTCCTTTGACAGTAAAATGACGACTCTCAGCCTGTGATTCACAGGTTATTTAAAAAAAGAAAAAAAGAAAAGGTAAAAGCTTCTAAAAGCGTGTTAAAAGATTTTAGCAACACGCTTTCTGATCAAAAAAAAAATATTAGCAACACGCTTTTATCATTTTTTTTTTTTTTTTTGCGTTTACAACGTAAAGCGTGTTTAAGAACTGCATTTTTTATAGGCGTGTTTGGTAAACACGTTTTCAAGCCGAATTAGGATTAAGTTAATTTTTTGAGTTAATCCGTTTTAATCCACTGTGAAAGCGTGTTTATCAAACACGTTTTCTAGAAAGCATAATTAGCAACCACGTTTTCACGTAGTTCAGGAATAAAGTTAAAAAAATCACGTAATATTTAATAAAGTAATAAAAAAACCGCAAATCGGTTAATCAGCTGAACTCATGTCCAATCCTTGTAATGGAGACGAATTGAAGAAGTTTTGAAAAATGGACAAAAAGCAAGGGGAAAAATCACAACAGAAGAAAAGAATCCGAAAAAAGAAAAAGTAATTTGTGACGTGCATCTGTATTGCCAAAGAGTGTACCCGCAGGAGAGAATAACGTATTTGCGGACCATCCGCAAATAAGGTGTTTGCACACCAAACACATCTACGCTTATCATGAGATTCAACTCCTGTTAGCAGGGCCGGCCCAAGGGTAAGCCCCGCAAGCCCCCGGGCTTGGGCAACCCCCCGGGTCTAGGGCAACCCAAAAAAAAAATTTGTTTTATTTTTGTAATACTATTTAATTCTTTTGATAGAGATTGAGATACAATAGGTGTTGTAGCCCAGTTGGCTAACGCCTTGGTTTTATTGCTCCCGTGGTTCACAAGGTCAAGAGATCGATCCCCATTAAACCCCTTTTCTTTTTATTTTTTGATCTCAGAAGCAATTGTGGGTCTAAGGAATGAGCAAATTAAATTTGGTGGCTTCTTGTATGGCAACTAACAAAGATTTTTGTCGGACTAATTCAATCATATGTTTTCAACATGTTTTCATTTCAATATTTTGGGACAAGCAAATACTGCAAACCTAAGCAATAAAAATTCATATATATCAAACTTAAGGTATGTAGATTTGAGAAAACAAATTTTTTTTGTAATTATATATAACTTATGTAATGATAAATCTAGAACCGTGGAACGGTTGGTACCGGGAAATTCACTGGTACATATATACTGAACCAATAAAGAAAATGGTACGCTTACTAGTACGAGATTGATAACTTTGAACAAACCCATTTCTATTTTGATCTCTTTTTTTGTTCTCTGTTCACTTTTATCATGTTCTTGACATTGTAAGAAGACGAGAGACGTGGACATATGATTTAGTATCACATTAAGATACAAGGAAAAAAAATGGATTCGGTTTTGTGAGTAAGAGCCCATCCTGAGCCACGTTTTGGTGCAAACAAAAAAATTATTTTGAGCTTATCTCGGACCATATTTTTCATACATAAAAATAACTATAATCTTTTTACTTTATTTTATTTGGTGAAAATAAAAAGGTGTCTCCCTTTGAAATCCAATGATAATGCTAGAAAATTGAAATTCTAATCATATCAAAGTCTATGTTTTTATTTTTAGTAAAAAACACAAAACTGCATTTTTTTCTCTCCAAAAGTGATGTTTTTAGACACAACCTTACTCTTCCCACAGAAACTATGCAAAGGTGCAATTACTCTCAGAAAGCACTATGTAACCTTGAATTTTTTTTTTTTTACTTGTATATGTTTTTTTTCCCCTGAGGTAATAGTAAGTGGGCAACCAAGCTTCGGGACGGGCTTGGGCAACCCAAACATCGGGGCCGGCCCTGCCTGTTAGTAACACTCACGGTCCACAATAGTTTTAAGCTTGTCACTGCGGTTTAGCCGTAAATCCTAAATAATCGTGCTCAACTCCTATTTGTAACACTCAACGTTGACTCAAAGGTTTCGGAGGCTCAAAAGAAACTTTTTAAGTTAGCCTCTGTATATTCTGCATACAAAAGTTGATTGGGATTAGACTGGCCAACCCTATTTTGTGGGCATTTTCTCATCCAAGCCCACCGCGCGTCAAGCCCATCTCGCATAAGCCCCATTTTAAGTAAACTACCGAAAATACCCCACCATCCACGCCGCTGAAACAAGAAAAAATCTAAGTAGTCATGGCCAGTGAGATCTACAGCATCAACGCTCACAACTCATGCTTCGGCATTGTCTACCATTGTTAGAGATCCAAACCAGCCATGACTCTCTCTCTCTCTCTCTCTCTCTCTCTCTCTCTCTCTCTCTCGTGTCAATGGTGATATGCGACTTACTCCCCAGAATTCACACCCTCTTGCAGAATTCACACTCCTCAAAAACAAAATTCATAATTCACACATCACAACTCACTTCTCAAAATACACAATTCACACCCCTCAAAGGATTTAGGGTGTGAATTCTGCATTTGAGTTCAAAATAATAAAAGCACCTTTAAAAAGGGGCTGGACGGGATAGCACTACAAAACAGGGTTTGGATGGAAGCCCCCCCCCAAAAAAAAAATTTTTGGAGGCGGCCTGTAATTTCCCCAAGTTGATTAACACAGAGTCTTTAAAAAACCATTACAAAAATTTAACCATATAGTTTTCTAAAAATAAACAACCATTACAATACTTCAAAATCTATCATTGAACATTAATCTTCTCGCACTTTTAGCTATTGTGTGCCATTCTCATTTGAATCCGAGCCGTTGAATTTTGAAATGAACGGCCCAAATTGTTTGGCCTTCTATTAATTTCATCCGCAACTTTTCTATTTTTCCAATCCTTGCAATGGAGACGAACCGGAGAAGTTTTAAAATGGACAAAAAGCAGGGGGAAAAAATCACTACAGAAGAAAAGATTCCAAAAAAGAAAAATTAATTTGTGACATGCATCTCAAATATTGCCTAAAGTATACCCACTGGACATCCGGTTATTTAAAAAAAAAATTCAAAATTTTAGAGTTGTCGCTACGGTTTAACCGTAAATCCTAAATAGTCGTGTTCATTTCCTGTTAGTAACGCTCGACCTACCTGATACCTGGTCTAGATGCATTTCTTGGAGCTCAGAAGCAAAGATTTGTCCTCCATTTTTCTTGCCATATTAACGATATTCTAAATAGATATCTATCTATCTAACTGGAATGCTGTGATTGTGACGATCCAGTTAGTCACATCCAGCACTACTACAGATCAACCACCACTAATCTGTTACAGTACTTGGAAAACTTGTCACAAAAGAAGACTCCCCAACAGCTTGGATTTTTATTCGTTGTCTGTCTTTTGAGTTACAATGCATCACAACAATCCAAAGAGGTAGATAAGTTGTCTCTATTTCGTCCAGAGTACTGTGTAAGCCCCTAGTTTTCTACCGCATGCGTCCAGTATCACTGAACAACAGCGATACAATACTGTAATGTTACACAACACGGAGAAAGGAAAAAAAAAACTGTAAAATATCGACAGCATGATGTTTCCGAGTTGTCATCTCTATTGGTTGCAAATAGGTGTGTAAACGAGCCAAAAATTGAGCTCAAGCTCGACTCATTCGTAAACGAACCGAGCCAAGGTAATTTACTTAACGAGCCGAGCCTATTAAACGAGCCGAGCTAAACATTTGTGAGCGGGGCCAAGCTTTACCGAGCTCGTTCTCTAAACGAGCATAAAACTCGAGCTTGGCTACTAATCGAAAACGAGCTGGTCGCGAGCAACTCTGTTTGTTTGCACTGAAAAGTTAAGTCCAACAACTGGACACTTGCTTCTTAGTAAATTCTGATTGCTGAGAAGAAAAAGAATACCAAACAAACTGAGTTATATAGGTCAGCCATTGAAAATGTTTTCCTGCTATGGCTAAAAGACAGTCAAGATCAATTTGGATGAAGGGAGAAAATTTTGGGTGCAAATAAGATACCGCACACGTGGTGCCCGAGTGCGAATCTTGGCCGTCCAAAACAATTTTAGACGGTCAAGATGCGCGTTGGATACTACCACGTGGTACCCAGCCGGTACCCAAGTTTTTCTCGGAAGAAGGTATCTTATGGAGTAGTAAATTGTTCAAAAAAAGAAAGAAAAAAAAAAAAAGGTATCTTACAAAAAAAGATTACAGAATTCACACATCACAACTCACTTCCCAAAATACACAATTCACACCCCTCAAATACATAATTCACATCCTCCAAAATAAAATAATTCACACCCTTCAAAGGATTTAGGGTGTGAATTGTGTAATTTGAGGGGTTTGAATTCTTTAAATGGGTGTGAATTTTGCAAAAGGGTGTGAATTATGGGGGTGTGAATTCTGCATTTGAGGACATAATAGTAAAAGCATCTTTAAAAAGGAGCTAGATGAGATAGTACTACAAAAGAGGGTTTGGATGGAATTGGAAACCCCAACAAATGGGGGCGGCCTAATATATCTGATTGCTTTGTATTTTACCGTCCGCCCAATGGGCGGATAATAGAAAGATCCAAATACTAAAGCTTGGAAGTGTACCATTCTCATTTGTAGGAGGCTTAAACAAAAAATAATTGGACCTAATATATATAAGGACCTTAAATATTTTGTGATGCAATA
>JADGMU010001085.1:0-16119 GCA_016920895.1 Vaccinium myrtillus | reverse complement strand
TAGAAACTCAATTTCCTTGGGGCTAATCATGTGATAATGAAAAAATATTTTTAACATTATTTTTAGGAAATCAATTTTGTCGTAAAATATAATCAAAATCAATTATTTTTCTAACAATCTCCCCCTTTTTGATGATGACACAAAATATGATTTCTAAAATAATGATTAGCGAAATTTTGATCAATGCTCCCCCTATGAATGTGCTCCCCTTTAATATATGCCGTAAAAAATATTTAGCAATCACAAGCAATATAAAAGTTGGCATTCATAGATATATCAAGTGATACAAACCAACAAAACTTAACAAGGTTGTTTAAGCCATGCACCATACGGTACGATTACTAAAAACATCTTAAGCGCAAATAACAAATAACAAGGAAAGAACATCTCAAACGCAAATAACAAAACACTAGAAATAACACGGATAGACGGATAGACTAAACTACTCTTTTTCTCCCCCTGTGGCATCATCAAAAACAAATAATGCGTTGGGTAAAATAAAAGATTTGGTCACTCTATGATTTCGTTTCCCCGTTACCACCCCGGGTATACTCCATACTTTTCAACGAAATCTTGGCGTCTTCGATGTTCATACTCTTTGAGAATGGCTGCGAGTGGGACACCCACAACAAGTAACCATTTCCATGGAAAATTTAAAGTCCACCTCATCGAAAGTAATCCGCAAAGAAAAAGGAAAATGAAGAGTTGCTCCCATAAGAGGCGGAAAATCGACTCCATATTTGTGCGCTCTATATATTGTTCCCAAGACTCGGATGGAGATTTGTATGGGATGTGGAACATTTGCTCGATATGGGAATATAGCTATTTGGAGAAGATTTTGAGCGGATTGAGACCGAGAGTGAGATGAGTATGATAAGAAGGAGATAGTGTGGGTAAATTTATAGATAGTGAAGAAGTGTGTAGAAGAAGGAAGAGAAATTTTGAAATTTGAAATTTTGAAAGGAGTGAAGGCCGCGCCGGATAGGACAAATAAGAAGGAAGAAAATTGTGTCCGAGTATTTATTGCTATGTCCGTATGACGCCCCCAAAAAAAAATAATCCATCAATCAAATCAAGATATTGAAATATGTTTGGAGTAAGATTTTCTTAAACATTATAATGTAACTACTCCGATTTGAAAGTGATGAAACAAGTAATAATTGATTTAGCTAAAAATCCCCCAAAATTATAATTAAAATGGGTTAGACATCCCGAGTTCTCTTTGGATAAAACAAAATTGTTCTTCAATAAGGGGTTTTGTAAAAATGTCCGCCAATTGCTTGTCGGTACTGATGAAATCAAGAACAATATCCCCTTTTTGAACATGGTCACGAATAAAATGATGTCTAATTTCAATATGTTTTGTTCGGGAATGTTGAATGGGATTTTTCGTCAAATTAATCGCACTTGTGTTATCACATTGAATTGGAATATGATCATAATGTAAATTGAAATCCTCCATTTGCTGTTTGATCCATAATAATTGAGCACAACAACTACCAACAGCAATGTATTCAGCTTCGGCAGTTGATAAAGCAACTGAATTTTGCTTTTTACTAAACCAAGAAACCAAAGAGTTTCCAAGAAACTGACAAGTACCACTAGTGCTCTTACGATCAGTTTTACTACCGGCATAATCAGCATCCGAAAAACCAATTAAGTCAAAAGAAGTATTTCTAGGATAAAATAACCCCAAATTAGGAGTTCCCGCAAGATATCTAAAAATACGTTTGACAGCTACTAGATGTGACTCCTTTGGATTAGATTGAAAACGAGCACATAAGCAAACACTAAACATGATATCGAGTCTACTAGCAGTAAGATAAAGAAGTGATCCGATCATACCTCGATACATCTTAGTATCTACTGATTTACCATTTTCGTCTTTGTCGAGTTTAGTGGCTGGACTCATTGGAGTCTTCATGATTTTAGAATCTTCCATCTTGAATCTTTTGAGAAGTTCTCTTGTATATTTTGCTTGATTGATGAAGATCCCATCCTTTGATTGTTTGATTTGAAGCCCAAGGAAGAAATTGAGTTCTCCCATCATACTCATTTCAAATTCACCTTGCATACACTTAGCAAACTCTTTGCAAAGATTTGCATTAGTAGCACCGAAAATAATATCATCAACATAGATTTGAACAATAAGCATGTCATGATTTTCGGTTTTTATGAAAAGAGTAGTATCTAATTTTCCTCTAGAAAAACCATTTTCAAGTAAGAAAGTGCTAAGTCTATCATACCATGCACGTGGTGCTTGTTTTAAACCATAAAGCGCTTTTGAAAGTTTAAAAACGTGATCGGGAAATTCATGATTTTCAAAACCAGGAGGTTGTGCTACATAAACTTCTTCTGAAATAAAACCATTTAGAAAAGCACTCTTTACATCCATTTGAAAAAGTTTAAAATCTTTAAAACATGCAAATGCAAGTAACATGCGGATGGCTTCTAATCTAGCAACAGGAGCAAATGTCTCATCAAAATCAATGCCTTCTTCTTGATTATAGCCTTGTGCAACTAATCTAGCTTTATTTCTAACAATGTTTCCCGATTCATCCAATTTGTTTCGAAAAACCCATTTAGTACCAATAATGGTGTGATCATGAGGTCTAGGCACTAAATTCCAAACCTTATTCCTCTCAAATTGACTCAATTCTTCTTGCATAGCTAAAATCCAATTTTCATCATTTTCAGCTTCTAAAAAATTTTTAGGCTCAATTTGAGAAACAAAAGCTAAATTACCACAAATATCCTTAAGAGAAGATCGAGTAGATATACCTTTCGAAAGATCTCCAATAATTAAGTCCTTTGGATGATTTTGCACAAATTTCCATTCTTTTGGTAGATCTTGATTGCTGACAGGATTTTGTGGTTGATCGAGAACCACGTCATCCCTTAATTGAGTGCTCTCATGTTGGCTTTCGCCATTTTCCTTAGTAATGGACAAATCTTGCACTCCCTTAATGATATCTACCTCATCATCATCATTAATAATAATCTTGGGAGTAGATGGGTTAGATTCATCAAAAGAAACATGAATAGATTCTTCTACAAGTTGAGTACGTTTATTGTAGACTCTATATGCTTTGCTAGAAATAGAGTAACCAATAAAAATTCCTTCATCGGATTTTGAATCAAATTTTCCCAAATGATCTTTTCCATTGTTTAAAACAAAACACTTACATCCAAAAGCATGAAAGTAACCAATGTTGGGTTTTCTACCATTCCACAGCTCATATGGTGTCTTTTTGAGGATGGGTCTAATCAGGACCCGATTTAAAACATAGCAAGCGGTATTGACAGCTTCTGCCCAAAAATATTTAGGTAGAGAATTTTCGCAAAGCATTGTTCTTGCCATTTCTTCAAGAGTTCTATTTTTCCTCTCAACTACCCCATTTTGTTGAGGCGTGCGAGGTGCAGAAAAGTTGTGATCTATACCATGATCATCACAATATTTTTCAAACAAAGAATTTTCAAGTTCTCTACCATGATCAGTACGGATGTTTGAAATGACAAAACCTTTTTCATTTTGAACTTTTCTACAAAGTTTAGTAAATGATGGAAAAGCCTCGTCCTTATGAGCTAGAAACATAACCCATGTAAATCTAGAGAAATCATCAACAACAACAAGACAATAGTATCTGCCGCCAAGACTTGGAGTTCTAGTAGGTCCAAATAAATCCATGTGTAATAGTTGTAATGGCCTTGTAGTAGAAATAACATTTTTGGATTTAAAAGAAACTTTGGTTTGTTTACCTTGTTGGCAAGCATCACATAGTCTATCTTTTTCAAATTTGATTTTTGGAAGACCAACAACTAATTCTTTTCTAGAAAGTTTTGAAATTGCATCCATGTGTGCATGTCCAAGGCGTCTATGCCATAGCCAACTATTATCACTCATTGCTGAAAAACATTTTACACCATGTTTGCTTAAATCATTTAAACTGAAAATATAAACATTTTCAAGTCTCTGGCCAACAAAAAGTACCTTGTTGTTTTCTATGTTCTCAATAATGCATTCAGATTTTTCAAAAGTAACTCGATTACCCTTATCACAAAGTTGACTGATACTTAGAAGATTATGTTTTAAACCATCAACAAGTAAAACATCTTCTATGATTGGAAAGGGGGTTTTACCGATGTTACCTATACCAATGATTTTTCCTTTGCTATTATCACCAAAAGTTACGAATCCTCCATCTTTTGGTGTTAGAGAGTTGAAAGCTTTTTCATTTCCCGTCATATGCCGTGAACATCCACTATCGAGGTACCATTTTCCTGCTGTTGATGTGGACTTGAGGCATACCTACAATAGCAAGTCAAGACTTGATTTTTGGTACCCAAATCATCTTGGGTCCATGAGGGTTAGCTCGAGCAGAATATGTTTGGTTCTTTTGAACCCAAGTCTTGTTGACATAACCAGATGAATGTCCCTTCATAGGACAAGAAGGTGAAATATGTCCTAATTTACCACAATAATGACATGTGAGATTAGAATGTCTGGATGAACAATTTTTCTCAAAAAAGTTCTTATAAAAATTATTGTGCTGGTTTGGGTTATAGCCAATTCCAGTTTTATGAAAAGAGCATCTTTGTTTTCCAAGAAGTAAATCCAGACCTTCTTTTCCATTGGTGAATTTTGAAAGAGACTCAGTTAAATCATGAATTTGTTTATGCAATGAATCAACATCAGATTTTTTCCTTAAATCATCATTTTCTTCTTTCAAAAGATTTTTCTCTTTAATCAAATCTCTATTTTGTTCATGCAGAGAGTCAACATCAGACATCTTTTTCAAATCCTCATTTTCTTCTTCTAAAATGTTTTTCTCTTCAATCAAATCTTCCAACTCTTTTGAAAGATCTTTTGCAAGTTTCTTAAGACTAATATTTTTGGAACTAACTTTTTCAAAATTATGTTGCAAACTTTTAAAAGCATCTAATAATTCATCAAAAGATAGAGAAGAGGGATCATGATATACCTCACTTTCTTCTTTTGCCATAAAGCACAAATTTGCAACTTCTTGTCTCTCATCATCACTGTCAGAGCTACTATCATCACTATTGTCCCAAGCTGCTAACATAGCTTTTCTTTTGTCTTTCTTTGAATATTTTCTTGCTTGAGGACATTCGGATTTTATGTGCCCGGGCTTCTTGCATTCGTAGCAAATGATTGGATCTCTTTTGCTAGTTTCTTCCTTGCTCCCATCTTTTCTTGAAAACCGTCTATTTTTCTGACCATTCTTGCTCTTGAGAAACTTTTTGAAGTTCCTGGTGATGAGAGCCATATCTTCATCTTCACTTTCATCCCTTGAATCATCATTACTCTTTGATTTGCTCGTTGTTCCTTTTAGAGCAATGCCTTTTCTTTTCTTTTCATCCTCCTCATTCATATTGCGATGCATTTCCTCCGTTATGAGGGTTCCCATAAGCATATCCATTGTATAAGTTGAGAAGTCCTTTGACTGCAGAATGATGGAAGTTGTAGTATCCCATTTCGTTGGCATAGATCTAAGAATCTTCCTTGTCATCTCTGATTCAGTATAAGACTTACCAAGAGATTTCAAACCATTAGTAATATTGGTAAATCTAGCAAACATTTGAGATACAGATTCATCCGGTTGCATTTTAAAAAGCTCATAGCTATGAACAAGAATATCTATTTTGGACTGCTTAACTTGAGTATTCCCTTCGTAGGCTATTTCTAATTTTTCCCAAATTTCTTTAGCCGTTTCACAAGCAGATATTCTATTATACTCATCAGTACTTAGTGCACAATAAAGAAGGTTAATAGCTCTAGCATTCTTTTCCATTTTAGCTTTTTCGGGTTCATCCCACTCATCTTCTGACTTAGGAACAGTAAGATCTCCAGACTTTTTAGTCGGGATATTAGGACCTTTGGTAATAATTTTCCACAAGTCGTAATCAGTAGATGTGATAAAAATTCTCATTCTATTTTTCCAATAACTATAATTTGTTCCAGTGAACAAAGGAGGTCTATGTGACGATTGTCCCTCTAAGCTAGATACATTGCTCACGGTTGCCATGGATCGCTCTTAGACTGTTAAGTCACAAAAAAAATAGAGCCGAGGCTTTGATACCAATTGTTACCCAAAAGGCAACCTAGAGGGGGGGTGAATAGTGTTGCTAACAATAATGCCCAAATAAAAAATTACTAAATGAATGAGTAAAATATTTGGCAAAGCCAATAAATAATTAATTTGCACAACACAAAAATAAATAAGATAAGGGAGAGAGATATCACACGGAGATGTATAGTGGTTCGGTCCGAGCTTTGTCCACTGCTCAGCCTAGTCCACTGGCCTAAGGAGTCACTGTTTTACTAATCCAACAACCAGCTTTTGGTGCCGATTAAACCTTACAACCGCAACGCTAACTTTCCCGAGGAGTTAGCCAAACCGCTAGAGTTTATCTCCCAAACTCTAAAATCACCCACAGAACAAAACCCCGTTCTATGGTAGCTCACTGAGAATTTTTCTAACTCTCAATACAACACTGATAAGAATTTTTGGTGTTTGAAAATAAATCTCTCTCAAAGAGTAGATACACAAATTTGCTCACAAAGCTCAAACAATAATATGAAAATGAAGTATGATTGCTCTGTATTTCTAAGACTCTGAAATTTTCTCTTGCTCTGGTGTAACTTGGTTACCTTCTTCTTGCAGAAGCTTTGCTTATAAAGCTGCAAAATACGAACGTTGGAAACTTGCCATTTGGAATGAAAATCTTGACACAGCTACGGATCTTCCTTAAGTCAAATTGGTCCGTTGAGCCGTTTTGCTTTTTGAGCAACAATAAATCTTCTCTGTCCGTTCAGCTGTAAAAATTGATTTGCAACGTTTGTTTGGCATTTAATGCAAAGTGAGAAGAAGTCATAAACGGATGACAAAAATGGAAATCTGTCACTTTCGAAATAGTGCATATATTAACTTGTTTGTCATATAGGCTTATAGGCTGAAGACTTCCAACTCTTTATTATGAGTTTGTCAATTAAAAAATGATTTTTCATGGGCTACGTGATCTACAGATTCTACAAAGCAAATATCAATCAATTATATGGAAAATGATTCCATGGAATCAAAACATAGACCATGTGTGTGCCAAGTGCTAGAATACAAAAAAAATAACTTGTAGGCATTAATGCAGAGTTCCTCCAAAATCAATAATGGCGGAAGGCTTTCAGCTGAAAAATTGAGCGTGCCATTTTCTCTAAGGATAGAAAATAATCTAGTGTGGTCGAAACATATGCTCTTGGACAAAAGACACTTATCAGGTTTTTTCTTCATGGGCCACGTTAAAGAAAAATATAGTAGAGCACTACTGTACACATGCAAATATTGGAGCCAAATGAAACTTTTTAGAAACTCAATTTCCTTGGGGCTAATCATGTGATAATGAAAAAATATTTTTAACATTATTTTTAGGACATCAATTTTGTCGTAAAATATAATCAAAATCAATTATTTTTCTAACAGGGGCTAATCATGTGAATAATTGAAAATATGTTTTACTAATGATTATTTTGTAGGTAAATCACATTTTGATAATAATTTAGCAAATATAATCAAAATCAATTATTTTTTATGGATGCCCTAAGTTTTGAATTTGCTTTTCTCACACTTGTAGCATATATTTTCTCCTTCCTTTTTAAGTAGGGCCTTGTTATTGTACGCTCACTGGGCTTACAATAAGTATAGAAAAAGATGCAAAAAATGAAGTGAGAACATTTTTTAAACTAGCGGTGTAAACAAAAATTTCCTCCAAATCTGTTACATTGAGCCACGTACCCAAACAGTGGTCCCAAAAAAAAAACAGTGGTCCCAAAAGATAGAACATGGACACATGGCGCAATGCAATCGATTTGGAGAGAACTTTGGTTTACACCACTGGTGTAAAAGAATGTTTTTTCAAAAATGAAACCAACTCACCCCATTTGTATTGGAAGTAGTGAAAGTAGTTGCAAAATTGGGTTAAGAGAAATTTGTTCAAATGAGACTAAATACCCTCTACTCTTTATTCCCCCTATATCCATTTTTTTTTCCCCTTTATATAGTAACTAGCATGAACTCGTGCTATGCACGGAGATCGCAACACGCTGGATAAAAACAATACTTAAGAATATATTTAATCAAACTATGTACGTTTATTTCTCTTATTTGAACATAAAATGTATTGGTGTTTAGCATTCTGTATCTGTTCTCCTAAATTGAAAGCACTGATAAAATTGCCTAATAAAAAGTATTTACACTGCGACAAAAAATTACATTTTACAACTTACACGCCATTACATCTTAAAAGTAAAGCAAAATCAACCTACTACTTTAGTTTAATAGCCACTCTCTTTTTTGTGATATGCTGTTAGTGAAAGGGTTCTTTTTAAATTTTGAATTTTATTCTTCGAGTGTGACTAATAATTTTGAAGAGCATATAGGTTTTACTTTTTCTTTTCGTTTATGGCACCTAAAGAGAAGGAAAAAATGATTTTTGACACGTAATAAAAAAGAATGAAAATATTCGTATAGTAATTTGCTTCTAAACTAAAAGACCTAAATTAAAATCTTTATTCAACATATCTATCAACAAATAAGAGTAAAGTCAGAGATTAAGAACAAAAAAATTTTGGCCAAAAAAGGTGGTATTTTTTTACTTTACAAAACATTATATTTTAAATACGTAGGCAATATGTGTTTATTACCGATTGCCATTGTTAGGTTATCTTATGCATATCACTTAAGATGAACTATAATGATACATAATTATATGCCTATGACTTTGTGAAGCATTTTCTTCTTCAGGTCGATCATCGAGTCTACCACGATAAGGGATCCCATTTTTTCCCTCAGGTCCCAAAAGACTTGAGTGATCAAACTGGTAGAACAACTCAAAAAATAAAGAAGTATTGTTAATTAGTTCATGTTTATTCCAAGTTTGAAGTACCATTTGAACACTAAAACCAATGATGAAATACAAATAAAACAACATAGGTAGAGCAACTTCTAAGCATCCATAAGATATGAAGTTATTAATTAGTACTAAATAACAGAAAAGAAATTTATTATTAGTGCTTTGAATATTTTCTGCTTAGATCTCATCTACATCCACAATGCTTAATTTGTCAAAGCCACAAAAAAAAAACCCACAAAATAATCAATTAATCACCACAAATGTGCAATTTTCTAATTCAAAAAAACAAATAGATTGTTCAATTAACCCAAATCTTGGCTTTAAATATGCAATTCTCGAATTCAAATTTCTTATTTGAGCAGGTGTAAATTTCAATTTTATTTTGAATTAGAGTTGACCAGTATGGTATTTAACTTTGGATATTTATTTCTTGAGGATCCCAAATCATATGCCAATTGGGATAGATTCATGATTTTGAAATTCAAAAAAGATTGTGTTAAATCTAATATGAATAGGTTACATGTCTCACTATAAAAATTGAATCACAATCCAATGAATTACCGCCACTTGTCGCGTCCACGTTCCTCCTCACGAAAAGTCATTCTGCAATAATATATTAGATTGATTCTGCCTGGCCATTCAACTTTCCTAACCTTTATTTATCCGAAAATATTTTCCTTTTCAACAGCATGGGCAGTTGCAACGACAAAATTGTTTTCTTGTCTTGAATTTTTTGTTTTGTAGGAATTATTAGATATCTTATTGATTTGGATGGTAATCGAAAGATTGAGATAAATTGGGAAGGAAAAGAGGTATTTTGTTACGAAGCACTTAAAGCGATTCTAACAACCAAGTTCTAAAAATTCCTTTGTTCTTTCTACAATTTTTGTCAAGTATTTTTTGGTATTATTATATTTTTCCGAATTTTTGTCTAGTCTGCTATTGATTTTTTGAGGATAAATCATTCGTCTCAATTAAAAGAATTAGAAAAGTACAAAAAATAAACCGAAGTTAAAAAATGCATATAAAACTACACAAAAGACAAAAATACCAATTATTTCAAAAGTTTTTCTTCTTTAACGATTTTTTTTTTGCTTTTGATCATATTTTATTACTGTTGACCTTCATAATAATAAAAAAATCACAAAAATAAGCACAGGTGAAGGTTGGATATTGAATGGCAAAGTTGGGGCTATTGTTGTCTAATAATGCTGAAAAAGTTCACCTTCGCAAAGACATTTATACATTTATGACTCTAGTTGTACATTTTTGCAATTCCCATAAAAATAGAGCCATTAAAGGGAAGCAAGGCCAGTTTTGTGCTGATTTTTCCTTGAGAAATCATTCAGCTCCGACAAGACTACCTTTGAAATGATAGACAGAAAGGGCGTAGTGGGTGGTTGCGGGATCAGGCTCCGACAAGACAACATTTGCACAATATAGGCTACTAATTAAGCCATGTGTGGCATATGAATCAATGAACCTTTCTACCTGCACAGATGGGCATGAACCGACCATGTACCGATGGGTTTCGGGGACTCATTTTTGGGTCGCCCATGCGGAGATCAAGTTTGAACGAAATGAGGTGATTTTGGATTGAACACTTAGAGCATCTCCAACCACATTCTTCATTTTGAAGAACCAAAATAATGTTTTTTATTTTTGAAGAATGTTACTATTCCTTTTTACTCCAACCTAGTTCTTCATTTTTTCCTCCAAAATCCCCTCCCAAAACTCCTTTCTTGCTGTGAAAAAATCCCAGCCCCCATTTTCAGATTTTTCTCATTTCCAAAATGGTTGAACCGGTTTCCATGGTTGAAGAATAGAAACTATGGTTGAAGAAAAAAAAAATATTGGGAGGAAGACTGTCAAAGATTTAAGCTACAATTTTTTTGTTTTTGAATATATTGAATATTGGTCTCATTTTAAAGGTATTTTTAATATCTTTTTATTGGTACCATTTTTATAAAAAATTGATCAAAGATTTAAAAGATAAATACATTTTAGATAAAATGAATAGTGCAAAACTCATTTGAAGAATGTTCTTCATTTTTGAAGTGGTTCTTCATATATGAAGAACCAAAATTGATTCTTCAAAATGAAGGAGTGAAATGAAGCATGGTTGGAGCTCCTTCATTCTTCAAAATGAAGGAATGAAGGCATGGTTGGAGATGCTCTTAGGAACGTCCGATCGACTTGATCTCCGCGTGAGCCCCTCGGAATTTGATTTTGAGATGAATGAAAGACTCGGATCGGCCGTATGAGACCCAAAAGTGGGTTCTCGAAACCCATCGATACATGGTCGGTTCATTCCATCTGTTCCCGTGGGATTTCCGTGAATCAATACCAAAACAAAAGCGGCGGATCCCTTCACTTTTCAAACTAATTTACTGTTTACTATGCTCCTTCTTCACGTTTATATTAAAACTCTAATTCCAATGTTGGAGATTGATATGAAAGTCATGCACTTTGTCTTGGGCGCTATATGTCAATATGTGGCGATAAAGAGTTTTGGCGTTGAATGCATGCATGAGAGAGAGAGTGTGTGCGCGTGTAAACCTTTGAACTTTAAACTTTGGAAAAGTTAAGTATTGAGTAGTTTTTTTTCTCTGCCGACTGCCGATCAGAAGAAGGTTGATTCCAGTAATTAGACCATAGAAGAGTTCGTTTTCTTTTTATCCACTTAACTATATGCATTTTTTTTTCATCCCTATACGATAGAAATCTTCAATTTAGTCCTTCAACTACTTGATTGCAAGCAACTCAGTCCAATCATTAACGGGGCTTCACTTTTTCGACAGAAAAAGTGACAGCCTTGCTACACACAAATATCTGTGCACACAGATTGCTCCGTGGGGCTCACTTCGAGGTTGTAATAATCCGAACTTTTAATTGTAAAATTAGGATTATTTAATTTCGCTAATATGGATAATTAAATTAATAATGTTTAATTATGCTTTAAACCTAATTTCCTAATCTTTGTTGGAACCCCTAATTGCCTAATTACTACAAATTAAGTCATATTTTTATACTACTATATATATATATATCCAAACCCGAAGGGCTTATATAAGCATGGGTTTCAATTTTGAGCTGTTTGGTCAATTGGCCAATTTGGTCAATTTTATCCCTCAGATCCGGATTCGGCCTGTTGGTTTTGTTGTGATTTCGGTGGTTGTGGATGGGCATTTCTGTCTTTCGGTATGGTTGCAGGTTTTTTGGTAATTTATGTGCCATTTGTGCCTAATTTCCCATGGGTGGGAGGGTTGCTGCATTTGTGTACACGTGTTCTGCAAGAGAGGTGGACCACGCCTTCTTGTGTTGGGTTTTCGCGCCAGGTGTAGAGAGATTTGAGATTTTTTACTTCGTTTGTTTAAGGGTTTGGTTGAGCTGACGCAGTGTGTCAGAAGTTTTGAGAGAGTTTCTCTTTTATCTTTGCTCTTTGCTCGAAAAACGGAGAAGAAATCGATGAGGAGTCAAGCTTTCGCTTGAGGATTCTTCTGTGCAACAAATCGACGGAGAGTGCAGGTAAGTGTTTTCGCCTCATGTTTGCATTGTTGTTCCGAAGTTCTCCGTTTAAAGGAACTAATTTTTGGTTGGTTATTGAACTTTTTTATGTATATCTGTTTGGATAAGTGAAACTTTCGCTTGAGGATTCTTCTGTGCAACAAATCGACGGAGAGTCCAGGTAAGTGTTTTCGCCTCATGTTTGCGGCGTTGTCCGGAAGTTCTCCGTTTAAAGGAACTAATTTTTGGTTGATTATTGAACTTTTTTATGTATATCTGTTTCGATATATCATGTATTTAAAGAGACTGTAATTAATTCTTTATATGATTTTTATTTTGCATAAGTTTTAAAATAAGTTTCGCAGTTAAGAGTTTTGTATTTTATTTTAGTACTGAGGTTATCAATTTAGTGTTGTTTGTGAAAATTATAAAATTTGTAGTTTTGGGTACTTATCAGCTACTAATTGTTATTATAGACCGTATATATATGGTTTGGATATGTAGGACATTTTGGTTTCTATTCCTTATTTAATACCACAGAAAAAAGGGTATAGAATCTTTATGTATATGTTTGTGTGTGTATATATTGGCTATATATTTTGTTGTTTTATACGAAAAAGACAGCTTTGGCAATAAAAATGTCTATAGCATATAATGTGTTAAATTCTTTGTGAACAAAATGAGTCCAGAGATAGTCAACTTCAATGAATTGATTTTATAGGCTTGTATGAAAGTATTACGTTTTTAGGATAGTTTTATCAGGGTTAGTCAAACATAATAAGATGCGTTTGTTACAATTTTAGTTCTTGGCTGTTATAATCAATCAGAACCAAGCCTAAGAACGACTAGCTCCAACAAAACTCATATTCTCAGAGAATTTTGGTATCAAAACAGTTCTCCAATGCTATCCATCAAGTAAAAGATTAAGTAAGAAATGAATCTTTTGGACATTGTGATTCATTTCTTACCTAATCTCCATACCTTTTGTAATGACCCTATCCTCCCAGGTTCAGTATATGCTGCATATAACTATCCTCCTTTCTTTCAACTGGTTTGTAAATATGCTCTTTCCTACAAAACTTTGATATGTGAATTAGTTTCCTTTTTTTATGATATGAAATGACTGTGCCTTCTTTTCTGTACATCCAATAGGTTCATTGTTTCTTATATTGATGAGCGAAATTATCTTTGGTGACTGATCTTTGTTTTTTAAGTTACATTTGTATGCCTGGTTTACTGAAATTTAGTGCACTGGACCGTTTATGAAGCAACAGTAACCTTTATACTGCTTCCATTGGTGGGTAAGCTTGATTAGCAAATACCAATAGTCTAATATGCTGATCTTAATCGTTTTGTTATGCAAGGTTTCTCTTTTGTTCACAAGGTAACTAAAGGCTAGAGGATTTGCTTATGTATGCTTCCACTTGACTTAAATTTCGTGACAACTAACATAGATATACTAATTTCTCAACCATTCCCATGATTTCATGATGAATCTGGCCAATTTCTCGTCACTTTTAAGAAGCATTCAACATGTCTTTCTCTCCCCATTTGACAATATTTTGACAAAATCACCAATGAACAGCACATCGACCTATGAATAAAGCACAATATTCACTGCAACGAACTACACCTGCATATCCTGCATTTGGAAGGACTAAACCCCACTCCCAAAGAATGAGAGTACCCACTTAAAGTCGATCTTCTTACCTGATCTTCCTATTTTTTGGTTTCTTTTTATGGTTTTTGAGCTAATTAACAGAATATTTCTGAACAAATTCTTCACGTTATCTGTGTATGACCAATACAACCTACTTAAGAATATAAATATTAACCATCATCTCAAAACTCAGTGCTTCCAAACCTGTCTTACTCTACAAAAATCATTCCATATATGATATATATCTTTTGCTCATACACTACCCATTACATTGCACACCCTCATGTACCTTATTTAGTACACTAATTGCTCATTTCACCTGTATTTTTTCTCAACTTCTCTAATATCATATTACAACACATCAACAAAAACACGGGCATAAAACTCGTGCAACGCACGTAGCCTTGCACCTAGTATATATATATATATACGCCGGAGATCCTGTCAAGGATCCCGGAAATCCCGGATTGAAGCATTTTGAAGGTTTTAGAAAATGTTTTTGCATGATCTGAGCCGTCCAATGTGTTCAAAAGGTGTTTTCAAAGGTCACGCTGAAATCTTCAAAAAAAAAAATACCGGGAAGGGGCTTGATCCACGCAATTTTTCGCAAAACGTATATTTACAAAATTGCGTGGATCAAGCCCTTCCCGGTATTTTTTTTTGAAGATTTCACACATGCCTTGGAAAACACCTTTGAACACATTGAACGGTTCAGATCATGAAAATTTGATCCGAACTATGAGATCCGGACCGAAGAGTCCCGGACTAGAGAGTTCCTATATATATATATACAAAAACTTCCAATCCAAACTCCCGGATTTTATAACGTCGGACCTCCACCTTCCCAATATTTTTTTGAAAATCCGAACCGTTAGATGTGTTTAAAACGTGATTTTAAGGTCAACGCTGAAGATTTGGCAAAAAAAAATACCGGAAGGGCTTGATCGGGCATTTTCATAAAATCTGTTTTTATAGCGTTTTTGTGAAAAACGCCTTCGATCAAGCCCTTTCCCGGTATTTTTTTTGCCAAATCTTCGCGTTGACCTTAAAAACACGTTTTAAACACATCTAACGGTTCGGATTTTCAAAAAAATATTGGGAAGGTGGAGGTCCGGACGTTAGGTCCGTAAAAAGGGTTTGGATGTGAAGGGGTTCCTATATATATATATATATATGGTTCCACTTCTAGTCCGGACTCGGACTTCCGACCTCGTGATCGAGCATTTTTTTGATCGATCCGTCAATGTGTTGAAGGTGTTTTCAAGGGTCCACGCGAAAAATCTTCAAAAAAAAATACGGGAAGGGCTTGATCAAGCGCCACAAAAAATATATTTACGCTTTTACGAAAAATGCTTGGATCAAGCCCTTCCTTATTTGTTTTTGAAGATTTCCGCGTGGACCCTTGAAAACACCTTCTAACACATTGGACGGCTCGATTTTCCAAAAATAAATTGCAACACAAAAAATCACTTTTTTCTTATTAACGGGAGGGTTTGGACTAGAAAATTTCCATATATATATATATATACGGAAATCTTCTTATCCATACCTCCCGGAAATAAGAAAAAAATGGGTTTTTTTGTATTGCAAATTATTTTTGGAAAATCCGATCCATCCAATGTGTTCAGAAGGTGTTTTCGAGGGTCCACGCGGGAAATCTTCAAAAAAAAAAATACCAGGAATGGCTTTATCCAAGCAGTTTTCTTAAAAAATGTAAATTTATATTTTTTGCGAAAACTGCTTGGATCAAGCCCTTCCCGGTATTTATTTTTGAAGTTTTTCCGCGAGGACTCTTGAAAACACCTTCTAAACACATTGGACGGATCGGATCGTCAAAAAAAAAATTGTTCATGAGGTCCGGAAATTAAAAGTCCGGATGTGAAGCAAACCCTTTATATATATATGTAGGTATATACATATACATAGGTAAACTCTCACCTATAATATACATGTATTTATACACATAGATGTATGCTTATTGCACACCACCAACTTCATCTCTCTCCTCCTAACTCTCCACCCACTAT
>JADGMU010001084.1:0-19488 GCA_016920895.1 Vaccinium myrtillus | reverse complement strand
GATTTTCAATCCTCTCTCAAACCCTCTTCTGGTATAGAAAACCAATGAGAGCTTGATTGAGTCCCCCTCAGGGCCTTCTTGAGCACATTGGTAGAAAAACTACCTTTTTCATTTGATCAAAGGACTTGAAATGGTTTTTTGAATAGGTTTTATGGAAATGTAGCCACTGGTCTTTGAATTCACAGAGCTCTAGAGGGTAGTTTGTGAATGCTTTGATGGGGTTTTGTTGATAAGAGTGAATGGATGAATGGGTTGATGAAGAAAGAGATGATTTTTGGGATTGAAATGGATTTGGTTTGAGGGGTGATAGATGGAGCTGAAATTTCTGGAATTGTTTTGGCAGAGTAACAGCAAGGAATTGATCAGATTTTCCAACCCTGAAAATGGAGGAGTGGTGTGGTTTTTATAGGCAAACAAGGGCTCAAAGTGAGCCACTTGAACCTTTTCAAAGGGTGAGGGATCACCTAGGGGGTGAGATATAGGGCTAATCATCTCTCTCACACCCCTCTCCAACTGAACTCTGCAAGAAAATCCCCCAAGATATCGTTCTCGCCCACTAACAAACTTAAACTACACTCAACCTGGACTGATATCCAGGCGGGCGCCTGGACCCCTTCCAGGCGGGCGCCTGGACCCCTTCCAGGCGCCTGGATTTGGCCAATCTAGGTGCTTGAAAGGGTAATCCAGGTGCATGTGTTTAAAGGTTTTGGGCTGCTCCGGGGTTTCAAGGGATGTTTTGGTAGTTTTCTGAGAAATTATTGGTGGGGTCCTGAAGTCTTTGATCAAACCTTGTATGCTCTCACATAGGCATTTTCATCCTCGGGGAAGTTCCGGAATTCCGAGGGTCCGGATTGGGGTGTCTACAAGTTTCCAATAAGAAGTCCAAGCCCATAGAATCAAGATTACTTAAGGCCTAGTTTTCCATTTGATAAAATAGGAATCATAAAATCAATGGGTTGATTTTAGCAAATGAGGACATTTTCATTTGCTAAAAAAAACAATTTATTGCTAAAAAAAGCTTTCACTGATTCCTATAAATAAATAAATAAAACACAGTTCACATGATGTTCCACTGCATTAATTAATTACTTGCACCGCCAAAAAAAGGATATCTTAAGTAGAAAAGAGAAAGTGAAGCCTGCTAAACAGTAGATATATTGCTGATATCGTGGCTTGTATGTGATATATTGATGTACGAATGCAGTATGTCTGCAGCTACATACAAAGACATGTCTTGCCACACTTACAACTCCAATTGGCACAATCACCCCTTTCAGCCTTTCTATACAACCAAAACCCCTAAGTTGATCAATAGCATTTTGGTCTTTCAAATAAGGTAATCTAACAAAAAGTAAGTTGGGACAGGAACACCAAATCACATGGAATGATGGGAAGATGGCTTGCAACTGAGCCATTTAACAACATTTTTCGGGCAACTAAAGGTTTCTCCCTTATTCCCAAAGCAAACTCATCAACCAAGAAAGAAGCTGTTAAACTGCAATAATTGTACGAATTCAGAGACTGAAACTAATGCAGGAGAAATGCCGGCACCTAGGAACACAAAAATACATGCCTGAAATTTGGCAACTGTGTCAGGAGTACTGCGGAGGATCCCTTGTGGAGATTCTATAGCAAGCTCAGCAGCTTCCTTACACTTGGTTTTGAGCAAATAATTCTCGGAAACGTTGTACAACCTAATATATTCCAAATAACAGGTGTACAAGTCCCAACTCATCAGTACGCAAGAAAGGTAATAACTACCAAAAACAAATCACTTTCCACATCGAAAGACAACAGAGTCAATATTCAGTTTTAACCCTAAACGTCGAGAAAAAGAAGTTTCTTCAGCAATAAGAATGACAAATCAACATACCAAATTCTCGGCACCAGGGAGGTTCCCTCTCTTTGCAAGATTGACAGCAAGCTCCAGGTTGTTCAACTGCATCAATAACAGACAACTTCAACAACCAATATTCGAACTACTATTACACCAGAAACATTTGAAGATACCAATGACCATACTTGGCCACTGACAAAAGGCACAGATGTTGCTTCGTTCGCTGTGGCAAGCAAAACTTGGCTACGCCTATTGATGGCGTAGAAGCCTCCAACTGATGAAGCTTCACTTGTCAAGGAAATTGGATCTGGACTTAATCTATTTCTGAATACAATAGTAGTTGTTTCCAGATCATAGACGAAAAGAAGCCCTAGCTTGGTGATGACATAAATCAAACTATAATTGTGATAAATCTGCCAAAAGCCACAAAGTAGTGTAGGAGATTGCATTCCTTTAAAGCTCAACTTCTGGGAACTACTCAAGATCACTTGTAGATATTTAACATTGAGCTGGAAGCAAAAATGAAATCACCTCGGATGCCTGAGCAGGTGAAAGCTTTATTTTGCCCTCGAAATGCCTCATTGCATTTCAGAATTTGAATATTTTCTCTAGCTTAATTCTTGCTATGTAGGTTGTTTTAACTATTTTTTTGATAAAGGAAACCTATTGAATACAAAACATCTTATTTTTAGTACCTTATGAGAAGTTTTTATCTAGCATCCCACTGACAGAGTTGCTCACTGATTAATTAGGTAATGAGTAATGACTATACCTTCGAGCAAAATGATCCCTGACCATTAGCTTTTCTCTATTCAAAGACATTCCCTTTAAAATTCAAAACTCTCTTTATATTGAAATACTCCACCATCATACTGACAATGGTACACATTCTCGGCTTTTCAAATGGTTACTCCATGCATCCACATACTTTTCTAGTATTACCTTGACCCAACTTCAAGTGCATCTTCTTTCTCTGCTCTCCAACTCTGCATTTTCTCCAGTTTTACAGTCACAATTTCCAGAATCAGGTAGAAGCATTATATTTGGGTATTAATCAGGGTTAACCCACCCACCTCTCATGAACAAACACTTTTGCAAGAAGCTAATTTGGCATTAAATCTATCAATCTCCAGGTCCTAACTTTTAAATTTCTAATTCTATAGACCTCAGATTTTCACCTAATGGTAAAAATTATCAATAAAAGGTTTGCACATGAGAAATCCAGTAAAAAAATCTCCGTAGTACAATAAATAAACACCCCACAAGTCATTTCGTTGAAAGTAAAAAATTCACTATCGTACAACAAATATACACCACAAAAGCCATTTCAATGAAATTTACGTTTTAAGTCGGATGCCATCCAATGCACTTCAACTGTCTCTTCACATTATTTGGTTAATCAAAATCTGCATTACCAAATAAAAATTGCCACTAACTCATAGCTAAAATGTCTAGTGGAGTACATGCCCAACCTAGTAGATCCTTCGAAAGACAACCAAAATGCTTACAACTACCAAGTTCCTAACGCAGTTTTCTGAGCCATATAGCCAATAACTTGGAATAGAAGAGTTGAATCAAAACAGAAGTCCCCAATATTCCTACAACAATCAAAATAGAAACACCGAAAACGTAAATCCAAACCCTCTAAATGGAAAAATCTGCGTGAGCCCCTAAGTTATTACCTTTCACAAGGTTGGGGAGAACTCATCTACGGTCAAATTCATAGCAGGTTCAGTGCTAAGAAAGACCAAGGAACTGGTTCGCATGATGACATAACGTATGAAACATCAGTATGTTGTGGCTTCTCTTCTTTCTACTAAATGTGCCTCCTATACCTTCAAACCATGGGCCCTCAAACTCTTCCATTGAGGAAAGGATCCGAAAGCACCATTCCTCCAATGCTAATATGTATCAGCTGTTTTGAAAGGAATGGCCAAAACCAACGACAGGAGCAAGTTTGAAATTTCTGCAACAAATATATGGAATCAATAAGCTTCTATTGAGATCATTGTAAGCAACTGCCCGCATAGTACCCAGGTATGATCAAATGAAACTAATAGATACGTCTTGGGAATTGATCAAAATAGAACCACCCAAAAATCTGAAAACATTAGAAATAATCAAGGTGGTAAACTGTGAATCAGATCCAGTGAAAAAATGTTGGCTGATTGATTGAATGTACCATTAACTACCCCCAAACTAAACCCACCAAGTTTAGTTGTCGACAATGAAATTGAAGAATAGAAAGACATTGAGAAACTATAACAGTATCCTGTTCTAGCTATACCCGTGTCCACTGCTGCTTCAGAATCTGCTTTTAGCACGGGAGGACAGGTCCTTGATCCGTACCGAACTTCTCTTGCTCCCACAACGGTCGAAGCTCTAATTTTTACTCAAGATTGGTTGCATTCTGCAACTAAAATTGACCTTAGAGAGTACATGGATGAGGCCGAAAAGTTGGAAGTAGGTAATTTTGTATTGTTCAATAGTTTTCTTCATTATTTGCATAAACTTCAAACTCTAATCTATTCTTTTTTGCATTGCTATATGTATAATAGAGCTTGTGGTGGACTCAAGTGACGAGTCAACTGTCATTGATGTTTGAATGACATAATGGGGTAACTTTTATATTGGGTTCTTCAAATTCTGCATTTAGAAACTTTAAGGGTTTAATTTTATTTTTTAGGTCATTGATGCTTGCATTGCACGAGGAAAAAATGAAGTGTTGCTGCTTGCTACTGTTGGCTGTTGCTGCTTTTTGAAATTCTACTACTTCAATGTCTAGTTTTTGCCTTTTTGGGATGTATTTGCTGTTGAAATCTGCTACTTTAGTTTAATGTTTGATTATTAGTACTTGAAATGTTTTAGTGGAGACTATAGACTAGAGAGTGATTTGGAATTTGAGCTACTGTTGCTCCCTGCCGCCCTTGATTAAGCTAATGTTCTATTGTTTGGTTTTCTACTGCTATTGCTATTTTTTCTTTTTTTTAAGCTACTGCCTTTTTTTTTTTTTGAATCACTGAATTGTGACCAAGAAAACCAGATTGATACGAAAATTCACCCCCAATTCAGTACCCCTCAAAATCAAATGACATAAGCCCCAAGATTCCTGAGTATGGGACTGCTGTCAAGAAACTAACACAGAAGGACTTTGATGACAAAAGATCTAAGGGATTGTATTTTGGATGTGATGAGAAATACTGTAGGGGGCATGTGTGCAAAAAGAAACAGCTTTTTAAGATTGAAGCTGAGGAAGAAGATGAGATTTGTTAGTTTTGTTGGCATTTTCCGGGTTATGTCAAACCTTTCGGAGTTTGTAATTTGCTTATTTTGCAATTGGGGTTTGGGAGGTAGAGTATTAGGATTTGTGTCTAGATGCTCCACTCTTGTGCTCAAGCTTCTTTGTCAAGTTGATGCCGCACCAAACACTTTGAGGCCTATCCGGAAAGGCATAAATATGCATAATCATTCACGCATTTAGACCATTCAAATGTCTCATTTTATCGTGCATTGTTTTGGATTAACTTGGGCATTGATTTTTCTTTAAAATCCCATGATTTTAGTGTGAGTTTATGGTTTTTCATCGGCTGCGTTTGCATGAGTCTGTAGACGCTTGTTCATCTAGTGGCATCCTTTGACACGTGTTTTAATCTTGACCATTGAGATCATTTTAATAGCGTTTTCAAGCATCTACAGACGCGTGTTTGTAGACAGCCCTTATTGTGCCAAGTGTCGCGTCTGCCAGACTCTTTTAGTGGCCACATGTCTTGTTTTGAGTGGCTATCTTGGGGAGCACGAAAATGGGCACTATAAAAGCCATTTTTCCTTTATTTTCACACACCCACTTGAGAGAAAATCAACCCCTTCTTAGAGAGAGAAAGTCTCATCCCTTCTCTCTTTTGTGAACTTGATGTTCTTGATGATTTGAGCTTCCTCTTCTCATCTTTCTTCAATCTAGAGTTTTCCTCTCTATGGATCCACTCTAGGTTGATTTTAGTTTTCAAAAACTTTCATAAAAATCAAATCTTTTTCTTACATCATGTTGTGTTGCCTTGTTTCTACGTGAGCCGGTTGGACCGGTGCCGAGTAGACCCGGAGATCAAGACGGGTGTGCTTTTGGAGTCCATGGAATCAAAGAGGAGTACGGGGCACTACATCAAGAATTGGAGCTAGGTGTCACAAGGGGCTTGTTGGGTAATTCCTAGTCTTGTTAATTATTGTAAACCTTTTGATTTATGGAATACATAAGTAGGACTAGGCCGTTGTTTTATGCTTAGGGTGTTTAGACCTAAGTAGTTTTCACGTATATCTTGTGTCTTGTCTCTTTACTCTAATTGTTTTATATCTTGCAAATTAAATTGTGGCAATTAGCATGAAGCTTGGGTGATTGGGATTCTCATAATTAGACTTATTTTTAATTTTTTGTCCTATTCACCCCCCTCTAGGACTCGTTAGTGTTTTGCATAATTTCAATTGATATCAGAGCCCGTATGCTCTTTGTTGGTTTGACTACCTGAGTTGATCGTGTTTGCCCTATGGATAGGGGTGTTCCTATGGAGGTTAATTCGTATGCTCGACCCCCATACTTTGATGGTAGTGACTATTCTCTTTGAAAATCCAAAATAAAAAATCACTTGATTACCCTAGGTGTTAGGGTTTGGAGGTCCGTGCTTTACGGTTATGAAGAACCCAAGATTGAGGATCCTAGCACTAAAGAGGTTAGGAAGAAAAACGAATCGGAGTGGAGTCCGGCGGACATTGAGAGTTGTGAGATGAACTCGCATGCGTTGAATGCTATTTACAATGCTTTGTCTAAATTCGAAGTCTATCGCATTTCCTCTTGTGTCATGGCAAAAGAGGCTTGGGAAATTTTCTTCATACCTCTCATGAGGGTATTGAAATGGTGAGGGTCTCTAAACTTCAAATGTGCACCACTAAATTTGAGGAACTTAAAATGCTTGATGAAGAGACTTTTGATAACTTCATAACTAGGCTCACCGAGATCATTAACACATTTCATAGCCTAGGTGAACCTATTTCAAATCTCAAAGTGTGTCGTAAGAGCCTTAGGTCCTTTCCCTCTAGAAGAACGGTCGGATGTTGATGACATAACTTTTGTTGAGTTGGTTGGTAAACTTCAAATCTTTGAACTTAACTACTTGTCGGACTTCAAACCTTCGAAGTCCGTATCCAAGACCAGTAGGGATATTGCTTTTAGGATCGATAATGAGGAAAACACCGAGGCTAGCGACACCGATGAGAGTCTTGATGATAAGGAATTGACCTTGCTCATTAAAAATTATAAGAGATTTGCGACACTTCGGAAACCTAGAGACCTAGGTGAGAGTCCCAAGCTTTCGAGTGGCTTTGGAACTAGTGGTAAGAAACTTTTGTTTTACAAGGGTAAAATTTCACAAGGTATCCAATGTCGTGAGTGCCACGGTTTCGGACACATTCAATCCGAGTGCGCTAATACTCTTAAAAAGAAATTTAAGAAGGGTTTTAAAGTGTCATGTGAAGATGATAACGACAATGAGGGTAGTGAGTCTGGGGCATATGAGCTTAGTGAGGGAAATCCTAACGTCAATGTGTTGGTTTCTACCATAGATCATCCTACCTCTCCTAAGTCTCCATCCGAATCTTCCTCTTCTAGTGTTGGGAGTGTTGTGAGCAAAATGTCTAGTGCCAAAGTTAAGTTAGCTCTTGAAGTTTAAAAAGAAGAAGAAGTTTGTGAGTTTGAGAACATTCAAGAGGCCTATAATCAATTGTTCCTTGATCTTGAGAAGCTAGCCAAGAGTAAGGTGAGCTTAGAGTCAACCCTTAAAATTGTGGAGAAAGAGAAAGAGAAAGTTTCCCTTAGGAAGGATCTTGTTGCTACCTCTAGTGAGTTAGAAGAGCTTAAGGCTTATAATGTCATATTAACAGATAAGTTTGCCGTCATTGAGAAAGAAAAGATTGAGGGTTTGAAAGAGATAGAGAAGGCTAAGTCTAGGATTAGTGAGCTTGAGAGAGATCTTGGTGAGGCTAGTGAAGCCATTAAGAGGAATGAGTGTGGGGCTACACGTCTAGCCGAAATGACACGGTCTTTTAGAGACAAGAGTGGTCTAGGCTTTATAGATCCTCCTTCACTTCAATCAAAGTCTAGTGATGAGCCTAGTAAGAAGATCTTTTTCGTGAGTGTCGGGACTACTTCTAGTCCTTCCTCCTCTAGAATGCCCATTCCTATAGTGGTGGAGTCCTCTAAGAAGATCGCTCCTACGTGTCATCTTTGTGGTGTGGAGGGACATATTCAACCTCATTGCAATCGAAAGTTTGTGAGTACTAAGTCTAGGGTTGGTGAGTCCTCTAGCAAGACCAAGCCAATAGGGGGTGAGTCTCCTAAGAAGAAAGTCTTGACTTGTCATAATTGTATGGTTGAGAGACACATTCGTCCTTTTTGTTGTCGCTTAAAAAGAGAAAGTGTCAAGAGGGGTCAAACTCAAAGACCCATGAACCATTTTGTTCCATGTAGCGTGGTTCTTGGTCAACCTAATATTGGAAGACCTCGTGGTGCTACTCCTTCGCCACCTAAGTCTCAAAATGATGAATTTCTCATCAAGTTGTCTCATCTTGCTACTCAATCATCATACATTGTTGAAGAGATAAACAAGTTCTCTTTGCATGCTAAGAATTGGAATAGTACTTCTTGTGTTCAAACAAATTGAATCATGCTTGGAAGAAACTTGATCATGCTTCACATGTCTCACAACCTCTAAATACTCTTAGGGAGTTTGAGGGTTCGTCTTCTCTTCATTGAGATTGGTTGGGATGCATGTCACTCTTGTATGCTTCATGTCATGTTTGAGTCTAGAGTGGTAATGTGTTATTGTTTAGTTTTTGAACTATTTCTCATTTTGTCTTTTGTTTTCATTTGTGGCATGCATTTAGGGTCATGTCTTGGTTATTTTGTTTGTGTGCTTGCTTGTTGAATGCTTGTGTGCTTGTCAATTGAATACTTCCTTCATCATGCATGAGAATGAGTATGGAAATCTTGTTGGTCGAGCATTGAGATTTGAGAATATCCATCGGGATCATTGATTATTGCATTCATGCTAATATCATGAGGGGTTCCTTGTTTTATGTGAAACTCATGCTCTCCTATATTTGCACACACTCTTTTGGGGCTTGATTCTTGTGGTGTCTAAGGGTTCTCATTCTTATCTTGGTTACATTCTACTTGATTGGATTTTTTATTGACCAAATGCTTGAGTTCACCTTTAGATGCTTTCCCCCATTGATTTTTCTCAAGAGCTACCGTCTAGGGATTAGTGTGAAAGCTTCCTTTGGTGCATAAAAGAGTGAGATCCTTTCTCAAATGATAACATGCTCTTGTTGAAAAGACCCCAATCATGAAAATTATTAATAACAATAAAAAAGGGGGCATTCATTGTGAAAAAGTTTAATTTTAGATTTGGGGTTGTTGCTCTAGTGCACCCCCTACTTGTTGATCTCGCACCTTAGGCGAATGGCTACCTAATCATTGCACCATCCTAGATTTATGTGTCCCTCTTGGGTCATGGAAATCGAAATGGGGTTTGTGCGTGAAGTCTTTAGGTCCAAGTGCCTTATGGTTTGACTTCACTCATCCTTTATGTGTGGATTTTCTCGGGATTTGGGTGGGTGTCCCTTGGCATTCTTGGGGTTCTTGAACCATTCTATAAGAGTTCACCCATTCACTTTGATAGTAGAGAGCATGAAATTCACTTGTTGCTTGTGGTAGCTCATGATATTATCATGCTATGCATTGCCCTGGGTATCTCGATTGTGTTCAAATTTCTCTCATAGCAAGCTTTTTCATGTCTTATTCTAGTTCATGATGTGAGGAGTGCATCTTGTTGTTGAATGCTTGAATCTTCATTGTGTTGCGAATGCTTGTGTGTGCATTTCATTCTTTTATCATCTAGCACATGTCTCCATATGAGCATGTCTCTTTTGGGTAGCCTTGAGTAAGGGGGAGCATTGTTGTTCTGAGTGATATATGGTCTTGATCTTCATTTCTTAGATGCATGAGAGTTGGTTGGTCCACATGTTGTTCGTTGGATTTTGGTGAAGGGGAGCAATTTTCTTTATTAAAATGCACTACTTTAGGGGGAGTTTTAATTGTCATATGCATTGCTTGGGCATTTCATAAGTGCATCTCATTAAACCTACTTAATCATGGCATGTGCTTACTTGCGTGTTTGCATTTTTATATGTGCTTGTCTAATACATTTGTCTTGCATTCATTCACTTTAGCAGTGCACTGTTTTGGGGGGAGCTTCTACATTTTTCTAGTTTTTAATCCTATAGTGAGAAGTGCATTTTAATGAGAGGGAGTTGTTTTTAGTGCTTAAGTGAATTTTGGTGGTGATTGTTTGGTTGGGAGATTGTTGTTGTGAGGAGATTTTAACTGTTCATGCCTCAAGTATTTTGATGTTTGTGAGTGAGAGTTAGTGCTTCCCATGCCATAGTCAAAATTTTGGAGGTTTGAGTGTGGTCTTTTGTCTAGCAGGTGTACGTAGTGTAAATTTGTGAAGGTTTTTGTTCTTGACCTGTTGTGCATTTTTGGCCTTTAAAATGTGAGAGATTCAGAGAGCTGGCAGCTCAGAAGAGTTCACACGCGTCTAAGGGTTCCTCCTTTGTGCAAGTCACGTGCCTTTTTAAATATTTCATTCGTCCTTTGCGCAGCCCCATGTGGCATCATCTTATGCTCCTTTGTTTTTAATCCTCACCGTTAACTCCTAGGGCTTGCTCATCCGGTTACTACCTCCTATTCACTCACGACCAACGCTCTCTCTCTCTACCCAACATACTCTGTCGTGGCAATTTGAAATCCCATCAATCTGAATCTTCTCCTTCTCAAATCGTCATCTCCATCAAAATCTCTCTCGACCTCTTGATCTCACCATGGGTTAGCCAAGGAAAGGTTGCTCGTTCTCTCCCTGACCATTTTTGTCTTTGATTTGCGATCGTATTCGTTCTCATCTGGTATGGCGATTCTTGTTCACTACACTTGGTTTTTGTTCGATCGATTGAAGGTTTGATTCGTTGTGCTTGTCGACAACAGAGTTTTAGGGTTTTGGTAACTCAGCATCTTGGGTTTTCACTATTGGTAGATCAAATCTGGGTTTCTTGAAGGGACGATTACATGCGTATAGAAGGTTCCACATCGAGTTTTTGGGGTTTTAATCGCTTTCTCCCTGTCTGCTTTTCAGGGTTTCTACACTTCGTGTTCGAGCAAAGATTTGGGTGTTTTAGGTTTCGTTTGTGCTTCCTTCGTTGGGGACAGAGCTCAGTGACTCTCCATCATCGTTACTCTATCCTCTTTGTTGTGATTTGGGCATTCACGGTTCGAAGATCGTGTTTGGGGCATTTCGGATGCACCTTCTGGGTTCTGCCTTGGTCAATCGGTTAGGGTTTTAACAATTTGGGGCTTCTTGTTCTTTGAGATTGATTTTTGAAGCTTCTGGGTTCTTGCTTGACAATAGACTTAGGGTTCTTGAGGCCGTGTGTTTTCATGTTTGAATCGCGTCGTGAGAGCTCTTGATTTCGAGGTCACTTCTACCTTTTATCTCTCCATTTCTCTTTGATTGGTGAGTTTTGTATTAGTTTTTCAGTTGATTCACTGTATTAGGGTTCGGATTGTGATGAGCATATTTGTGTTTCCTGCTAAGTTTTTGTGTTTTGGAATTTCTTTTTGGATGTTACCATGAATCATTATATCCCTTCTCAATGGAGTTCTATCCATTATGTTGGCTCTGGTATCGTTGTTTGGAGTCTATCAATGTGTGTTGCTTCTTGTTCTGCAATTGATTTTTGAAGCTTCTAGGATTATATCTACCTGTGCTTTGCATTTGTTGCTATTGTTATAGTCAACCATGCCTAGCAGTTTGTTCTCTGCCTGTGATCATATTCTGATTGAGCTAGAACCCTTTGTTGTTTTCGTGACAAAAAGGGGGAGATGGATGGTTTTTGGCTTGAAGTATTTGTTTTAAGATGTGTAGTGAGGTGAGGCTAACATGTTCTCTCTCTTGCCCGTGGTTTAGGGCTTGGAGCTTTTGACTCTATAGATCTTGCTAGTATGATGTCTATGTGCATGCTTTTCTCTTGATAGCATCTCTAGTTTGTCATTGCTACTATTGCTTGTGTTTTATCTACAGCAAGTGCCCATGTTTGGGGCAAACATGTTGGAGCTGATTGATCCATGATAGTTTATGCCCATGTTTGGGGCAAACATGTTGGAGTTGATTGATCCATGATATTTTGTGCCCATGTTTGGGACAAACATGCTGGCTCTGATTTGTTATAGCTTGTTGAGAATGTTTTCCGCTGCGCTTACAATGTTTCTATTGCTATCTTTTGGAAACTTCGCATTTGTCTTGTGTTGAAGTTTCTTGGAGGATCTTCATACTATCTTGGAAGCTTGTTTTTCTAGTTGACTCAAGTTTTTGAAGGTTCTTGAGTTAGTTAGGTTTTGTTTCTTTATATTGTATCTTGTTTTGGAAAGGTTTTGTCCTGGAAAAGTCAAAGGGGGAGATTGTTAGTTTTGTTGGCATTTTCCGGGTTATGTCAAGCCTTTCAGAGTTTGTAATTTGCTTATTTTGCAATTGGGGTTTGGGAGGTAGAGTATTAGGATTTGTGTCTAGATGCTCCACTCTTGTGCTCAAGCTTCTTTGTCAAGTTGATGCCGCACCGAACACTTTGAGGCCTATCCGGAAAGGTATAACTATGCATAATCATTCACGCATTTAGACCATTCATATGTCTCATTTTATCGTGCATTATTTTGGATTAACTTGGGCATTGATTTTTCTTTAAAATCCCATGATTGTAGTGTGAGTTTATGGCTTTTCATTGGCTGCGTTTGCATGAGTCTGCAGATGCTTGTTCATCTAGTGGCATCCTTTGACACGTGTTTTAATCTTGACCATTGAGATCATTATAATAGCGTTTCCAAGCGTCTGCAGACGCGTGTTTGTGGACAGCACTTATTGTGCCAAGTGTCTTAATCCTAATGGAGCGTATGCGCGCGTCTGCCAGACTCTTTAAGTGGCCACATGTCTTGTTTTGAGTGGCTGTCTTGGGGAGCACGAAAATGGGCACTATAAAAGCCATTTTTTCTTCATTTTCACACACCCACTTGAGAGAAAATCAGCCTCTTTTTAGAGAGAGAAAGTCTCATCCCTTCTCTCTTTTGTGAACTTGACGTTCTTGATGATTTGAGCTTGCTCTTCTCATATTTCTTCAATCTAGAGTCTTCCTCTCCATGGATCCACTCTAGGTTGATTTTAGTTTTCAAAATCTTTCACAAAAATCAAATCTTTTTCATATATCATGTTGTGTTGCCTTGTTTCTACGTGAGCCAGTTGGACCGGTGCCGAGTTGACTCGGAGATCAAAACGGGTGTGCTTGTGGAGTCCATGGAATCAAAGAGGAGTACGGGGTACTACATCAAGAATTGGAGCTAGGTGTCACAAGGGGCTTGTTGGGTAATTCCTAGTCTTGTTAATTCTTGTAAACCTATTGATTTATGGAATGCATAAGTAGGACTAGGCCGTGGTTTTATTCTTAGGGTGTTTAGACCCTAGGTAGTTTTCACGTATATCTTGTGTCTTGTCTCTTTACTTTAATTGCTTTATATCTTGCAAATTAAATTGTGGCAATTAGCATGAACCTTGGGTGATTGGGATTCTCATAATTAGACTTATTAAATTGTGGCAGCACCACGGACTCGTTAGTGTTTTGCATAATTTCAAGGTTTCTGAAGAGGCTCAACAGGATTTACTTCCAGAGGCAGTGCAGGAGGAATTCCAAATCTCAGTCCATGCCCTAACAGGAATTCAGTCTTGCAAGACAATGAGGATTAAAGGGCAAGTCAAGAAGCATGTGGTGGAAATTTTAGTTGATTCTGGAAGTACAAATAACTTCTTGGATTCTACTTTTGCAAAGAGAATAGGTTCAACCAGCCAACCCACAAACCCACTGTCAGTCCTAGTGGCAGATGGCACCAAGCTTTCTAGTAAAGCCGTGGTGAAGGAATTTCAATGGACTATGCAAGGCACAGTCTTTACTACTGAAGTAAGGCTCCTACCTTTGGGTGGATGTGACATGGTGCTAGGAGTGCAGTGGTTATCCACCTTGGGTCCAGTATAGTGGGATTTTCAGAACCTGCAAATGGAGTTTACAGCCTTTGGGAAGCAGTATATACTCAAGGGGGTAAATACCACAGATGTGCAACTAATTGATGCCAAGCAAATGGGGCACTTGATTAGGAAAAAGTCTCAAGCAGTGGTAGCCCAAGTATGCAGTTTGCAAGCTGTGCCTTCCAGTGAGGTACACCCTGATCTCAGTAAAATTTTACAGACTTTTGATGATGTTTTCTCTACCCCCATTGAACTACCAGCTGTAAGATCTCATGATCACCAAATTCCCCTAAAACCTGGTACTCAACCACCAAGCATTTGACCCTATAGATACCCCTATATCAAAAAAAAATTGAGATAGAAAAGATAGTGAGGGAAATTTTGGACAGCGGGGTAATCAAACATAGTGTTTCCCCTTTCTCTTCCCCAATTTTATTGGTAAAGAAAAAGGATAACTTTTGGCGTATGTGAATTGATTATAGAGCTCTAAATAAGGATACTATCAAGGATAAGTACCCTATACCCATCATTGATGAACTGTTAGATGAGGTGCATGTGGCTCAGTACTTTTCAAAATTGGACTTGAGATCAGGTTATCACCAAATTCGAATGAACCCAAAAGATGTTGAAAAAACTGCATTCAGAACACGAGGGACACTACGAATTCCTTGTAATGCCTTTTGGTTTGACAAATGCACCATCCACCTTTCAGAGTCCGATGAATGATGTCTTTTGGCCATTTTTGAGGAAATTTGTGCTAGTATTTTTTTATGATATTCTGGTTTACAGCAAGAGCTGGGCAGACCACTTGGAACATGCGTCCCTTACCCTACACAAACTAAGAGAAAATCAGTTGTATGCTAAAATGTTCAAATGTGCCTTTGGGCAACAAGTGGAATACTTGGGTCATGTAATAAACTCTCAGGGAGTACCAGCTGACCCTACTAAGATTGAGCATATGCTCAATTGGCCTAGGCCTCAATCTCTTAAGGCCTTGAGAGGATTCTTAGGGTTGACTGGCTATTATAGGAGGTTCATACAGGGTTATGGAGAAATATGTCAACCACTAAATTTGCTACTGAAAAAGGATGCTTTCAAATGGAACACAGAAGCTGAAGCTGCTTTCTCTCGACTTAAGGTTGCCATGACTTCAGCCCCAGTTTTAGCTTTGCCAGATTACTCTAAGTTGTTTATTTTGGAATGTGGTGCATCTGGTAAAGGGTTGGGGCAGTTTTGATGCAAGAAGGAAAGCCAGTTGCCTATTACAGCAAGACCCTCTCTCCAACTAGGTTGGTGTGTGGGGTATTTTCCAAAGGCTACAGAAGACGAACAGAATAGCTCGTCCAGAGCTACCACATGACATGCACGAGGGAAGTGTCACGGAATAATACGCCGACGACCACCACGCCCATAATCCAGTAATAAACCAAATCAACCCGCTCGTCGGATGGCACAGGTGTAACAGCCCAAAGTAGGATAAACCCTAGCAACAGACTTACCTTGCGAAGATAAGGAAAGGAGGGAATATTCGGAGATATTCCCAGAATCAGTTGAGCTTGCAAAGATAAGCACAATCTTGCTCAGAGATGGAAAGCCAGTCAACATACTAAACAAGAAGAGAACTCCCATGTAGGGTAAAGCTCCGAACGAGCAATATGCGGCCATCTTGGCGAGAATCCTTATCGAATAAGGATACAGAACCATGCAGGCTACGCTGCCCAATAAGGAAGAATCCTAGCTTGGAAGGATTCCATAAAGAGAAGAATTCCACAAGGAATGTAAATGCAAACTAATTGCCTATATAAGCAGATGACTCCTAAATACTAGAGGTATGCTTAAACCCACTCTCATACTTACACACTCGTTTGAATCATCCTCCAGTTTGTCAATACTAACTTAGCCATCGGAGAGCCCTTGCCGCCTAGAGGCAGGGGTGCTCTGACAGTTTGCTCGTGCTGCAGGATCAAGGTCGCTCCATCAGAAGAGGATTTGATCTCATAAGAGCAAGGAAATAACTTCGTGAGTTTTTCCCCTCTTACAGTTGGGCCTTTCCACTTATGAAAAAGAGTTGTTAGTTGTGGTAATGGCAGTGACTAAGTGGAGGCATTACCTATTAGGTAAACATTTTCAAATCAAAACTGACCATCAGAGCCTGAAATTCCTCTTGGAACAAAGGGTGACCACTCTAATGCAATAGAAATGGCTCCTAAACTCATGGGTTTTGACTATAAGATCACTTACAAGAGTGGAAAAATCAATGAGGTTGCAGATGGCCTGTCTAGGACTGTGGAAGATTCAATTTCTGTTTCACAAAGTTAGGGAAGTTTGGCAGCTATGGTGGTAGTTTTGTGCAACTGGATGGGGGCTTTATAGGAGAGTTTGAAACAAGATGTGGAGATGCAACAGATCATCAAGGACCTGATCCAAAACCCAGCCAATCACCCCTCCTTTGTTTTGCAACATGAAATTATTTACTACAAGTCTAGATTGATTATGGGCAACAATGAGCAGTTTAGATTAAAACTCATACATGAACACCATGCTAGTCCAGTTGGGGGCCATTCAGGGGGAGAAAGGACCTATCAAAGGCTTAAACAAGCTTTCTATTGGAAGGGTATGAAGCAAGCTGTACTGAAATATGTGGCTAAGTGTGATGTGTGTCAAAGGAATAAAAATGAAACCTTAGCCACACCAGGGTTACTACAACCTTTGCCTATTCCCACAAGACTTTGGTGTGATATCTTTATGGATTTCATAGAAGGGCTACCAATTTCCTCTCAGAAATATGTGATCTTTTTAGTTGTTGACAGGTTGAGCAAGTATGCTCATTTCATCCCTCTCACTCACCCATACACTGCCACATTGTAGCCCAAGCATTTTTGGACAGCATTTTCAAATTACATGGAATGCCCAGCTCCATTATTTCTGATAGGGATCCCATCTTCTGTAGCACATTCTGGCAGGAGCTTTTCAGACTGCAGGGCACTACTTTGTGCATGAGTACCTCAAACCATCCTTAAACTGATGGTCAAACTGAGGTAGTGAATCGATGTTTGGAAAATTATTTGAGGTGTCTCACTGGTGCCAGACCTAAGGTGTGGACTAAGTGGTTACTCTTAGCTGAGTGGTGGTATAACACCACTTTCCATATCTCCACTGGCATAACACCTTATGAAGCAAATTGCAAGATAGGGAGACCAAGCCTCCTCCATTATGCCCCAGGAGGTACTACAGTGGTTGCAGTTGAGCAGTTATTGCAAGATAGGGAGACCACCCTCAAGCTTCTGAAGGAACATTTGCTAACCTCACAACACAAGATGAAGCAAATTGCAGACCAACATAGGACTGAGAGGGTGTTTGAGGAAGGTGATTAGGTCTATTTGCGATTGCAACCGTTCAGACAAGTCACAGTGGCTTTTAGAAGACATGCAAAGATGGCTCCTAACTTCTTTGGGCTCTATCAGATTCTACAAAAGGTAGGCCCTGTGCCCTACAAGTTTGCCTTACCCCCTTGCAGACAACCCAATTTTGACCCGGGAAAAGTCTTAAGCATTCCCGATGATGAGGAGTAAGTCAAAGAACAATACTTAAGCTTGAATGAAGACCTCGAACCCATCAAAACATCTCAAATAAAAATTAATTAATTAATTAAAATTAAAATTAAAAAAAAAAAACAAGAAAGAGGTCTGCTGGACCACCTGAGTGCTTAAGTGGATTTGAGCGCTCAAGTGAAATCCAATTGAGCACTCAAGTGGACCTGAGCGCTCAAGTGGACCTGAGTGCTCATGTCAAATCCATTTGAGCGCTCATATGGACCTAAGCGCTCAGGTTGAACCCATGTGGCAAAATCTTGCAGATCGTATCTTGAGTGTAATGATGGGATTCTTCTGATATTTTGGCTCCTTGGCCCCCAAAACACGTTTTCCTCATGCCTAATTAGCCTAGAATAACAATCTAGGTCCCTAACCCACTTTTGAACTTCATTTCCCCCCTCAAAATCTCTCTATAAAAGACCCTCATCTTTTTCGTTGGCCTCTCTCTCTCACTACACTCTCACTCTGTACAATCATCTACCCCATAACCAGACATTCTCTCATCTCTTCCAACTCTCTGATCATCAATCTAAGCTCACACAACCAAAGCCCTCATCCAAATCCTCTCTAGCTCTTGGTTATGGCTTGAAAGTCCATTAAACACCACCAAAACTCAAATTCCAGTCCCATATCCCCTTTTAAAACCCAAAATCAATTCATTCTTTGTCCAAAGATTAATCCAACCTTGAGTCATGTTTACTTGAAGGATCTTACAAAAAGCTCTCAAAACCCTAGGTTTCTATCCAATAATCCAAAAAACGTTCTCAAAGCTCACCATCCAACCATGCACTAGTCAAATCAAGCCCAATCTCAGCCCCATTCCACCCAAGAAACCCCATACCAAGTTTTCTCTCACTAGAAACCCACATAAAGGTCTCATTTCAAGCTTAAAAGGTAGAGATACCTTAATGTATATATTGTTTTTGCTTCCTGAGGGAACCAAACAAACTTAAAATGGTTCCTTATACCAACTTTGAGTTTGTTTTGGTAAAAAATCACAAGATAAAAATGTTTTGAAAATCACAGCTTAAAACCCACCTGAGCACTCAGATCCATCTGAGCGCTCAGGCCCATTTAAGCACTCAAGTCCATTTTGCTACATCTCTTTATTTTGTTGATTATATTTGATGTTCTGACTTGTTTATCCATCTTGATGGACGTTGGTACCAATATGAGGCCTTTTTGAGGTCTAATCAACCTTTTTGATGGATAAAGTTCATACTTTCAATGTTCATTTCTTTCAAAACTGATAACAAAACCATTGAAAACATGATAAATGATGGCTAACAAAGTCAATATGCTGAAAAGTATGAAAGATAAAGGATGAAAGTAGTGTTGGTTTGAAGGCTTAAGTCACTACTTGAGCATTCAAGTCAATACCACTTGAGCACTCAAGTCCATCTGAGTGCTCAAGTTCATCTGAGTGCTCAGATCCTCATTTTCTTTTTGTTCTCTTATTGCTGATCCCAAATAAGCTCAAATCATCCTTTATTTGTCTTTCTTGTTGTTTTAAACCCAAGATGGGTCTGTTTGTGGTCAAATCTCTTCATGCAAAGACTAAAAATGAGTTTTTAAGGTACATTTGTTGTGAGAACAGGGTTCATGAGTGTTGAAACATGAAAAATCAGTATTAAATCTGAAAAAGGAAGGCAAAATGGTGACAGCAAGTGAAATGTTCATTTGAGCGCTCAGATCCACTTGAGCGCTCAAGTCAGTTCATCTGAGCACTCAAATCATGATCAGCAAACAGACCCCTTTTGTTCATAGCTGTTCTTATTTATCATGTTATGTTTTAATGTGGCTTCTGTTTATAACCATATCATTCTATTCCAGTCTATTCACATATAGCTTATCGCTCATCTCCTTCGTTTACCAAATATGGCGTGTGATTATTCAT
>JADGMU010001083.1:0-38269 GCA_016920895.1 Vaccinium myrtillus | reverse complement strand
TTTTCTCCATGTCCTAAGTCTTGGGGGCGATACTTATGCATTTGAGTCAGTCTATAATCAACGAACCGATAATTTTTTTAAAAAAAAATCGATACAAAACTAACAAATGTAATTTTTTTTAATAAAGACAAAAAAATAATCCGACTCAGATTATTTTGTGGCTAAAACACCCCTTACTCTAGTACAAAGACGGTTAGGGTATTTCATTAAACTCGTTCGTAATCAATGACTTACGTACCTTCCATCTTATACCTGTTTTAGGGCATCTCTAGTGGACTTCATAAAAAAATATCCTAAAGTGCCCTAACTAGTTACCTAAGAAAAACTCAAAAAATGGTCTCTCGTGGACAAAAAATGACCCCCTAAAATCCTAGGTGTCACTCCTCACTCCTTGGGAAACAGGGGGTGTTGCGCAGCGTGCTGTGCGGGCTGATTTTGGCACCGCACCGGTACCGTTTTGATGATCGGAAACGTCCACCGCATAGAGCTCGTCGAGTACTATAAATGCACCAAAAATTAACTCAATTGGATATTGTTAAGTGGCTCATCGGAACACAAACATGTTGAAAAAAATGGTTTCAATGGTTTTCATCCAATGTTTCAAGACACGTGTGTTCCAATTTTTTAAAATTTATTTGTGTTCCGACGAGGCACTTAATAATATCCAATCGATTTGATTTTTGGTACATTTGTAGTACTCGAAGAGGTCTACGCGGTGAACGTCTCCAATTGTTAAAATGGTGCAGGCACGACACCGAAATGGGCCGCACAACACGTGTTGCGCAGCACCTCCCCCGGTTCTTCACTCCCTAAAGTGTTCCAAGTCACTACCTAAATTTGGGGAGAGACTTAAAGAGAGAGATAGAGAGAGAGAGAGAAGGGAAGGATGAGAGAGAAAGAGGAGAGAGAGAATAACTTTAAGGAGAGAGAGAAAGGAAATACTTAAAGTAAATGAATACACATATAGGTAGTCCACTAAAGTGCATTCTTCATTAGAGCATCTCTAGTGCACTACCTAAAAAATGTTTGCTAAAGTATACACCTAAGCACATGTGGGACCCTATTTTGTTTGCTAAAAGCTTAGTTAGCTAGCTAAAGAGAAATTCACTTTAATGTGGCTCCCTAGTCCCTAAACATGTTCATTAACTTTAAGTCTTTCATTTCTCTCTCCTCTCTTTCTCCTTAAAGTTATTCTCTCTCTCATCTTTCTCTCTCCTCCTTCCCTTCTCTATCTCTATTTATCTCTTATTTCTCTCTGTTTAAGTCTCTCTCCAAATTTAGGTAGTCACTTAGGACACTTAGGTAGTGAGGGGTGTCACCTAGGATTTTAGGAAGTCAATTTTTGTGCACTAGAGACCATTTTTTGAGTTTTTATTAGTTAACTAGTTAGGGCACTTTAGGGAACTCTTTTAGGTAGTGCACTGAGATGCCTTAGATAGATAACTATGTTTTTAGACACAAAATAGGACTCCACATGTACTTAGGTGTTCACTTTAACAAATATTTTTAGATAGTCCACTAGATCTTATAATTTAGCAATGATTTTGGAAATATTCGACCTGTGATTAGATAATTTGAACCGACAAGCATTATCTTCTCAATGGTCCTCATTGCTAATATTAACTTCATGACAAAAGTAGTTGAAGTGTTTTGTTTGTTTTAGAGAATAAAAATAAAATAAAAAACGGCAATGACACGTTTCATATCTCTCCTTAAATGATGCGTTTGGGACGATTCTATCTCTAAACGGTCACAAGTTAGGACTTGGGGTTGCTGCTGTGCAGCCCCTGCACTGCACAAAGAGCGTACTGGGCAACCCGTGGCTTGGCTGCGCTGGAATTTTGTCGACAATCGAAGACGTTCAAGGCGTAGAGCTCGTCGAGTACTACAAGTGTACCAAAAATCAACTCAATCGGATATGGTTAAGTGCCTCATCGGAACACAAATAACTTGAAAAACATAGGTTGAGCGGTTTTGTTTCAATGTTTGTGTTCATTTGTGTTCCATTTTTTTTCGAGGTATTTGTATTCCGATGAGACACTTAACGATATCGGATCGAGTTGATTTTTGGTACACTTGTGGTACTCGACGAAATCTACGCGGTGAACGTCTCCGATAGTCGAAAAAATTCCGGCGCGGCCGGGCCACGGGGTGCATAATACGATGTTGTGCAGGGGCTGCACAACAGCAATCCCAAGTCCCACAAGCTAAGGGGGGGTTTTGGGAGTCCTTTTTTCACATTTTTTTAATTACGTTTTTAGCTTTTATGATTATGATCGAAATTTACTACAAATTTGTAGACTATTTGGGAGATATGAACCAAATGTATTTTGCAACAAGAGAAATATTTAGAAGATATGTGTTGTGTCACGCCCCAAATCCGGGAGCATGACCGGCCGTGAACCAAGAGATAATTCTTGGAACACGAAGCCTAAACAAAAATAATAGAAATAATAATAATAATTTTTCACCACCCAAATAAATCAAACTGAATCCTGAATTATAAAATTAAATTGGAAACCAAAACCAACATTTTTCTAGGCAGTGGACAATATCTCAAATTCTCCATACTCCGAATTTATTAACAAAAATTCTAAAGAAACAAAAGTGCGGAAGCTGATTGACATGACTAAAAGAAAATAAAAATGCAAATGCCCTAGAGGTCCAAACGGTGGGTCCCGACACTGTCTCAGAGTCCACTATGATGCTCCCCGAACTAACCTGAAAAGAATGCGGAATAAATCCGTCAGCTCACAGCTCAGTGAATAGTTAAGCATGCTATGGGTTAGAACACAACGTGACATACATTTTAAGGAATGATAGTGAGAGCTCCAAAGAAATGGTTTCAAGTAACAAAGGTCGGTGGCTCAACAAGTGGTATCAAGGAGACGAATTTCTGATTAACGATAACAGGAACGATAATTGATTCACAAAATGTGCATTCTTACCAATCAGCCAGTCCAAAATATACCAGAACAACGAACAATAATAAATAGGAGTCTGAACCAAATTATGTGGGAACTATAATAATAACAACCATCGCCAAATGCCAATTATTTTCTCAGAGCTTAGCCCGTTGGATCCAATACCGAACTTAGAGTCACCTCAGGATGGCGCCTGGGTCTTTTCCCTAAGCCGATCCGGAATAGGGTCACAGGGTATTTCACAAGTCTTTTCCTTATCCGTTGAAAGACTAGAGTGCAGGTATTTCATGTCTTTTCCCTAGTGGCCAAAGTCACCTCAGGATGGCGCCTGGGACTTTCCCTTGGACTTTCACAAAAATATACATGGTCCCAAACACAAACGAACAACATTCCGGAGATATTATGGGATCAACAAATAGACAATAAGGAAATTAATATCAACCAATCAACATCAAATATTTCAATTAACCTTGTATGCCAAAAGGGTACGTCAATCATCAATAAATGTTCAACGAATAAGATAACATTTATTCATCACAACGAATAAAGAATCGGTCAAGAATTGATAGGCTCAAGAGGAATCCAAATGAAGGGATCACGCTTAACCACTCACCCGGGTCCGACAAAAATGCAACTCGAACACGTCAAAAGAGACTAATCTGTACAAAATAGAAAATACAAAATAACTAACTATGCGGATAATATAACACTGATTATATAACTTAAGCTAGGAATATTTTTATCACCAAAGAACTCAATTAGCCCAAATTCTACATTGCTACAGTAACCCCTCAAAACCCAAATCACGTTTAAGCCAAAATCTTAATTACTCACCACCACATCAGTAGGCTATTCCTTTTCCTTTCTTCATTGCTTGTTTTCGTACAAAACACATGGCATATGTGCTGTCATTAATACTCCAAAAGAAAACAAAATACTAGCCTTCATGTGACCCAAAGAACTGTGTTCTATCTATCGAACCGTATTGAGAGCTAGCAATAGAAACAATAAAATAACTTGCATATACGTACCCAATGAAGGATGATAACAGGAGTAAGGTGATCTCCTCAGAAAAACCTTTACAAATCTAGTGCGGCTCTCCCTCGAAAGTGCTCATAATCTAACCCTAACAAACCAGCGTACTCTATTTAAGTGAAACTCTACAAAACTACCCACTAAACATAATGCTCCCTAATTATAGCTAACTAATTAATTAGATTATTATAAATAACGTACTGATTTATAATAAAAATGACCCACTGAATATAATCTTCTAAAATTAGATTTATACCCTCAAAATCAGAACAATGCCAATAATACCGACAAAAATAATTAAATAGAAACCGATCATAAAAGCTAAACGTATATGCCAAAAAATATTAATTAATTAATTAATTATTAGAAAAAGAAAAGTCAGGCCGTAACATCCTTCCCCCTTAAAAAAATTTCGTCCTCGAAATTTAGAAAAAAAAATTGTTACACTAAAACTTAACTCGTCCCACTAGGAAATTAAAACATGATACGCCTAGTAGATATATTAAAATGAGAAACACCTTGCCCTTGAGACGGATCAACATCTTTTCCTTTTCCCTTGCAACGAGAAGCTATATGTCCTGATTGACCACAACTATAACATAACTTTGGCGTGCCATCACAAGAATAACCATAATGAGATTTCCCACAAAGATCACAAAATCGCTGACCCTGATTTCCCCCATTGAACGTCTTCTTATTAGAATTGCCACCCTCATTGTCCTTCCCTGGTTGCCACCACTCTCTAGTTCTCTTAAATTGATGCTCCCTGCTCATATTTTCCTCTTTTATATCATTCTCTGCTGTTAGGGCCTTAGTCACAAGTTCAGCTAATGTCTTAACATCAAGTAAAGAAACCCGTCCATGGATATCCGATCGAAGCCCTTTTAGAAAATACCACATTTTATCTTCTTCCTTTTCCACTTGTTTCCCTGCATACCTGGACAACTCATCAAATTTTCGTTGATATTCAGCCACTGTTAGACTCCCTTGTTCCAAATTAAGAAACTCAATGCGCTTTTGATTCTTAACTGCTGGTGGAATGTATTTGTCTTCAAAATCCTTCTTGAAAGCACTCCAAACTAATTCATTCTCTTTTCCCTTATATTTCTGCTTAGCCATACGCCACCAATGTTCTGCATCCCCTTCTAGCTTATATGTCGCCAATGATACCTTTTGTGACGCCCCATGTAGACCACTGGCCCAGTACCCTGATTTGATCCACAAGCCACACCACATGGCCCAAAATGCTTAAGCCCAAGGTACTAGTAGTAGCCCACATGGTTTGTTATATACCCAAGACCACTCATGTAAACAACCAATGTGTGACTAAACACCATCTATTCCCAAACCTGGGGTATTACAATCTTCCCCCTTAAAGATGCAACGTCCTCGTTGCATAGTCCCAGCAACCTCCCCTGGTGTCCGTGGTGGCAGAGCATATCTTACCCACCACTTGGACCAGGGCGGGGCTCTGATATGTTGAATACATTTTATAGGTTTTTTCGTCAGTAAAAATAGAAAAATTTAAAATAATGGGGTGTTATGGAGCCTCAGTATTCGCTTTTTATTTTCTCCTTTTCAAGTTTTGTGTGCTTGCCAGCCACCCTTCAAAACAAATTTTGTGAGTATGAGTTTTTCATGTTAATATTTAGGGAGCATAAGTTAAAATCAGGTCCTGAGTTCATTTTCGCATCCTCATTTTGGCTTTTCCCATTTCTAATAATATAAAAAGACATACAAAATGTATTTTGCACATATCTTCCAAAGATTACTTCGGTTGCAAAACACATTCTGCACATATATCTCAAACCCTCTATATATTTAATAATCCATTTTGCTTATAATCCAAAAAGTCAAAAACCTATTGAAAAAGCGAAATGCAAAAAACCAAAATACAATGCTCTTAAACACCCCTTTAAGAACTCAAAATGCTCATCTCCTCCTACTTCTAACTTCTCTTTTCTAAACCTAAAAACAGAAAACTCATTTTTTCATAACTCATTGGTACCTTCATTCAAACACCAAAAATACAAAAAGGTAATAGTGAAAATACGAATGATGCTATTTAAAAGTTGAAGGATGATGAATAGATCCAAAAGGAATATTTGAAAGAAGAAACTAATTTTGGAGCTCGAGAGGTTTCTTCCTCTTCTTTATCTTCCCATGGCATTCGGAACATAAAGGTTGTGTTCGTTTCCCAGTTTTAGTTTAGTTTTAGTTTTGATGACATCACCATTACCCTTATTTCTCTCTCTATCTCTCTCCACTCATTACACTTTTTACATCATCAAAACTAAATTAAACTACCAAACGAACACATGACCAAAATAACTTCTTTTCGTGTATCTTTGGTAGGCGATGGACTCTAGTATGTTATTCTGCGTTAAATTCAAAGATGTGAGGAGTTTTAACTTAAAGAAACTTGTTGAAATGGAATATTTGGGTAATTCTCACAATTAATGAGATGGAGGAGTGTGAGATTGGTGATAGGAGGATTGCCTCTCTTTCGTTGGAGTTTTAAGTATGCCTTTTGGTTTTGTTTGAGGCTTTCATTGTACTAAGCTTGGCTTGGCAGGCTTATGTAGTAGTTTGGTTTGTTTGTCTTTGGTTTTGGTTTAGATTCTATATTTTTGGCGGTTTAATTATGAGCCTTGTGAGCATTTTTTTTTTTTCAGTGGTTGGCGTCTTGCCTTTCTGGTTGTTTGGGTTTTGGGTGGCATTTTCGCCAGTGTGCAACTGTCCCTATCTTTGTTTTCCTACTTCCAACAGATTAACAAAAAAAAAATTACTTTAACAAAAAAAAAATGTATCAATACATGGTATAATTCACACAAGAACACAAAGAAATTAATCAGTTCAGCTTAAAGCTTGTTTCCACAACTAAAAGATCAATTACTACTTTGTTATTTTCTTAATTTTTCTATGAAAACAAGAATACGATAAGCAAGTAAAATTTGAAACTCTCTCGTCGAACCCTCTCAAAGCCCCGAAAAATCCGATCGAATTACATGATCTTCACCAAGCTGAAGGAATTTTTCAAGCTCGAGTTCCACAACATACGAGTTAAAAAATTCAATAAAGATGAGTACGTACGTAGGTGGCTGAAAATATAGGAGAATGTAAAGCTCATGAGCATCATGGTATAGGTAAAAGGGAACCCAATTTGTAGCCACTGATTTTCTGATACCATTATCCCTTATTTTACAATACTAGTATCCAAGTGTAATTTTCATCAATTTTCATTTCAACTTCGTCTTGACTTCGCGCATTTCTAGAACCTCATTAGGGGCATGTTTACACTCAATTGACATCGTCTAACTATGTTAGAGGAATGCTGCTTACCAAAGGACGCCCGGCCTATGATTCCTTTTCCCTACACCCTCCTTGTGGCACAATCACTATTTGTTATTTTCTTAATTTTGTGTCCGACCTATTTGCCAACCACTCTACTTAATTTGGTACTTGGGTCAATAGTGGTAAAATTTGGAAGTGTCTCGTCCTCACCTCAAAGGTCATTTACCAATAAAAACAAGTAAGGTTAAGTCACTCTTTGTTATTTTCCCTATTTTATATCAAACCATTTTATTACGTTTGGTATTTGTGTTCTTTGTTGAGTCCCTCTTTGTTATTTTCCCTATTTTATATCAAACCATTTTAATACGTTTGGTATTTGGGTGCTTACTTATATATCCAGTAAACTTTGGAAGTGTCTCTTCTTCACCTCAAAGGTCAATTTCCACAAGTCCAAAATTAAAGGACCATTTGAAAAATATATATCTAGTGCCTTGGTTACTAATTAATTAGCTCAGATAACATATCGACATGAACTCAATACTAAAAACCCTAGCAAATTTAGGTTTATAGATTTTCTTTAATCTAGTCTCTTGTTATAATCGACTCAAAATCAAAACTACAACTAATTAATAACAGGAAGTCAAACAATATTCGAAAGACAACGATTTATGTGGAAAACTCCTTAATGGCGGAAAGGAATTATGCACTAAAAACATTGTTTGATTACCAGTAGACTTACTTGATGACCTTGTATCCTCACCACGAATCCTAAGACCTACTTGCCAGATCCACGTTCATCACGTCCTTGCATGATCGCCAAATCTTGAATTCTCAAGTCTTCCAAATGAAGCGCCTTTCAAACTCCACTAATTAAAGGACTTAACCTAGAAATCTTTGATTTGAAGATGAACAAATTAACCCCTTGAAGATGAAAGTTTATGTGATTCTCCATCTGTGTTGTTATGTTTATCCCCACCAAATAAATCCTTGAATAAAGAGATTATAATTAAAATTAGTTCAGGTTTAATTTAACTAAGAAAAATCTATAAGATTGAAACAGAATAATATATTTTTTCATGATAGTGATCCCTCACTACTCAGTACTTATATATATGTTTCATGGTCACAAGAATAACCCAACATCTAATAGCAATGGGCTATCTAAGCACTTATTACATTGCCATGACCAAAACACTCATGAATTCCCTCTCTCCTACCTCTTTCATCCTCCTAGTTCTTTTTTCCCTCATCTCCATCTGGTTTTCCATCAAACTGTCGAAGAAACCATCAAACCTCCCTCCAGGCCCACCGCAGCTTCCAATCATAGGCAACTTGCACCAACTTGGCAATCTCCCACACCGGTCTTTGCACGAGCTATCAAAAAGATACGGCCCAGTTATGCACTTGAGACTCGGCCAAGTTCCAACCCTCGTCGTTTCCTCACCAGAAATGGCCAAACAAGTCCTAAAGACACATGACCTCGTTTGTTGCACCAGGCCTCTCTCCCGTGGCCCAAAAAGACTATCTTACAACTTTTTGGACATTGCTTTCGGGCCTTACAGCGATTATTGGAGAGAGATGCGTAAACTTTGTGTTATCGAACTTTTCACCGTCAAAAGGGTACAATCCTTTGGGCACATAAGGGAAGAACAAGTTGGTGAATTGATAAAGTCTCTCTCTAAATCATCACGAGAACCTGTCGAGCTTAGTGAGGGGATATTTTCTCACGCTAACAACGCCCTTTGTAAGATTGCATTTGGGAAGAGTTACGAGGGGAAGCAATTTGACAGTAGTAAATTTAAGGCGACTATTGACGAGGCCATGGCCATGTTGAGTAGCTTTTGGGGATCAGATTTTTTTCCTTACGTTGGGTGGATTCTTGATGTTTTAAGTGGGCTCCATTTTAGGCTTGAAAAGTTGTTCCATGAGTTTGATGGGTTTTTTGAAAGGGTAATCGAAGAGCATGTCGATCCTACCAGGAAAAATTCTAAGCATGAAGACATCGCTGATATCTTGCTGGGATTAGCAAAAGATGAAACGGCTTCGTTTCATCTCACCAGAGATCATATCAAAGGAATTTTTATGGTACGTTTTTTAATCTGCCTACCTTATTATGTGTTTTTATTAAGTTAATTTACTATTTATTTTGTGTGCTCGTAAAGTATGTAAGAACGGCCACAAATTTAAAATTTGCTCGTGGCCACCAAAATGTTAGCGACGTCCCTATTACTATCACTTCCTCTCCTGCTTAGGCGTTGGACTTGATTTAGATTACTTCACTTTCATAATCCATTTTTTGTATTTCAGAACATATTCATCGGTGGGATAGACACCAATTCAGTCACAATTATATGGGCCATGACCGAACTAGCCAGGAACCCAAGAGTCATGCAAAAGGTCCAAGCAGAAATCAGAAGTCACGTTGGGAAAAACCCCAAAGTAGACGAAACCAAGGTCGAAAATCTCAAATACTTAAAAATGGTAGTCAAAGAGACTTTCCGTCTTCACCCACCAGCAACACTCCTACTCCCTCATGAATCGATTCAGCATTGCCAAATCGGCGGTTATGATGTTTACCCGAAGACAAGAATCCTAGTCAACGTATGGGCGATTGGAAGGGACCCGAAAACTTGGGAAAACCCAGATGAGTTTTACCCAGAGAGATTTGAGGGAAGTGAAATTGATTTCAGGGGCCAGAATTTTGAGTTGCTGCCATTCGGGGCGGGAAGAAGGATTTGCCCCGGATTGACTATGGGCGTGACCGCGGTGGAATTTACACTGGCAAATCTGTTGCACTGTTTTGACTGGGAACTGCCCAAGGGGATGAAGAAGGAAGATGTAAGCTTGGAAGAAGATGGTGGCTTGACTGTGCACAAGAAGTTACCTCTTTATCTTGTCCCTGTTGAATATAAATGGCAGGACTACAAAAGCTAAGGTTGTTGCAGACGAGTTCGGCTCTATGCGTTACACGCTTCTAGAATTAAATAAACTGCCACACCATATAAGGCATGAATGTTAATATTGTTCAAAATATTTAAAAATATCTCTATCAAATTACGAGACCATCTCCAATGGTTTTTCCAAAGTTAAAATGATATTGTAACTTGGTGCTATATATATCAAATAATTACAGAAATGGTTCGAAAATGTTGTCGTACAGTGAAAAGAGAGATTGTGAAAAGCAAATTGTCTTGAGATATATTTGATGGTGTGTGGGCAATTTGGCTTAATTTGGAATACTCCCTGTAGATGGAGGTGATGGTCAATTATTCACCATAAACTACATATATAATTAGTTCTCTAATTGTGATTTTCATATTTCAGCTAGTTGCCCCCCATTGTGTGTGGTATCCTAGACCAAGTAAAATTTAAGATTTTTTCACAAGAAAAAGAAGCTAATAACAAAAAGTGGAAATAGAGAGTATTAACAGGTGTACTATCACAAGTTACGTTACTACAACGAAGGCCAATGACGTAAAATTTAAGAAAATTTGATGATTGTGAAATTCTCGTGACATAGTGTAGATCTAAAATTAAAGAAAGAGAAAATTTCAAAAAGACCCCTGAACTTTCTGGCAATTAGCGATTTAACACTCGGACTTTAACCACTAACAAAATCACACCCGAACTTTATATTCCGTCAACAAAAAAGCCCCTGCCGTCCAATTCCGTCACGTTTTTAACTGATGAGGTCTAACGGATGGACTTAACAGCGGTTTTGTCCGTTAAGTGCCCAAAACGATGTCGTTTTGGACATAACTAAACATAACTAAAAAAAAGAAAAGTTCAGGGGCTTTTTTGTTGACGGACACTTACAAGATTAAGAAATTATAATCTTAATGAAACCTTAAACGATTGGATCGGACACTTACATATATCCTATTGAGTTGATTTTTTCAGGGCTAACTCAAAAAAGTATTTTGAAAATAATCAACGGTTTAGATCGTTCGTGTGGGATCCCGGAATGGGACCCACCCATTTCCGGCGACCCATCTGTAACGACTCTCTCTCTCTCTCTCCTTCTGTCATTTTCAAATCCTTCAAGCCCAATGTTCTGTTACAATTTAGATATGTTTGGTTGATGCAAAAATGGACGAGTACTGTACAAAAATCTGCTATTGAGGTGTTTCATTTTTTGTTATTCGGGGAAGAACTCCATTTTATCTTTGAATCCAGTTGGAATACAAAGGTTGATTTCTTGCCTATGTAGATCTGCTTACTCGAAATGAACATTTCAAGTTGTGAATCGTTGGAATATTTTAAGTGTTCCATTTGTTTTCCCCTTCTACAGATCTGGTTGGTTTATGCCAAATTGATAGGACTGTTGGAAGTATGCGTTTTGATTATTGGGGTTGTATTATGGGGAAAACAAGTCTTTTTAACTTATTTTATTCCTCTGTCGCTGGAGATGGGTTCGTCGGAATGGGAATATTCGGAGATGGGTTTGCCGGAAATGGGTTCGCCAGAGATGAAGGTGCTGAACTTTTTTTTTTTTTTAGTTATGCCAAAAACGACGTCGTTTTGGGCACTTAACGGACAAAACCGCTGTTAAGTCCATCCGTTAGGCCTCCTCAGTTAAAAACGTGACGGAATTGGACGGCAGAGGCTTTTTTGTTGACGGAATATAAAGTTCGGGTGTGATTTTGTTAGTGGTTAAAGTCCGGGTGTTAAATCACTAATTGTCAGAAAGTTCAGGGGTCTTTTTGAAATTTTCCCTTAAAGAAAACCCAAAAGTCTAATATAACATGCTAAAACCATCTCCAATGGTTTTGAAGTTTTTTTTTAAAAAAAACAAAGTTATTGTTTGGCGTGTTGTAGTAGTATTTTCTCAGATATTGCAAAAGCCTTTTTTTTTTTTTGTTATAATTGTTGTGCCAAAACTCGAAGTAGAAAATATAAACAAACCAACAATAAAACAAGAGACAAGGATTTACGTGGTTCCCATCCAAGCACGAAGCTCTAGAGGTACGTCCACGGGGAAAGAACAAGATGATTCACTATTAATGGAGAGAAATACAAAGAGCCGGCTATACACGTAACTATACTTGAACCATCCAATAGATATGTAGGAACAAATCTCTATTAGAAAACCTAACAGAGCATCAAAGTTTCACATACACGAAAGAGACGACTCCAAACCCTAGATATCTCAAATCCAAGACAAGACCAAACCCTAAGAGGCAACAAAACTCCTATTTATAAGAAAACAAAGAATATTAGGTTAAAATATACAAAAACGCGCAGCCCATCGCATTCCGTACGGAATTCGGACCGGACCATCCAGACGGACTTAAATCCCGCCCGGACTAGAATTTCAGCAACTTCAAAACAGTCTCCAAAACTAAAATCTGCTCTCCACGAACTTCTGTGCTTCTTCAAACGTCTAAATTCAAGGCATATCTCCAACAATCTCCATCTTGACTTGAATTCCCTTCCAAGCCAACAACATAGTGCAATCCTCTCAACACTCGCCCCCAATGTCCCTCACGGGGCAGCCCCACGTGGGGCAATCACCAACGACACCAACTTGCAAGGCTCAAGCACCATTGTTTGACCTTGCGAACACGACTAAGAAACCCAACCGCACGTGCCACCAAATTGAGCCTTTCATCTTCAAACGGGTACCGCTCACCCAATGCATCCCTCCAAAAATACCCACAAAGATCCGCTCGAACTCCTCCCGGAGCTAAAAAACCAAGCAAGCAACCATCTTCCACCAATTGTCAACCCAACGCATCTATCTCTGATGCCAAAGAAGACGTGCTCAAACTCCACACGGAGTTAACCGACTCTACCGCAGAGCCCCATGACCCCACCACAGAACCTTGTATGCCCTCTCACATACTCCTAATAGTTGAACCAGAATTCAAAACAGATGAAGACCCCAATGATGAAGCACCCACAATCGTGCTCCCATCCAGCACATAGAGGTTACACAATTTCTGACCCTTCAAGAAAATTTGAGCACCCAACGACGCACTCAAGACTCCACCTTCACAAGCATACTTATAACCCACAAAGTCAAGAGCACCCAATGAGATGAGGTTCCTCTTCAATTCTGGTACATGCCGAACACCAAATAAAGTCCTTACAAATCCATCATGCATTCTGACTCTAACAGTTCCAATTCCAATTCCAACAATTCTACAGGGAGTGTTATTTCACATAAGAACTGTACCACTATGAACCGCCTCATATGTGTCAAACCAAACTCTACGCGGACACATGTGGTAAGAACAACCAGAATCCAGAACCCACGTGGCATCCAAACGGACATCATAGACCCCCACCGAAAGAGCAAAATCTGAACCGTCGGAATCTTCTTCATCAATACCAGCAATAACTGAACCATCCTTCTCTACAAACTTGTCCATATTTTTTGGACAATTTTCACCATGTGCCCAAATTTCTTACAGTAAAAACATTGTACTCCATCCAAATATGTGATTTTCGAGCCAGAAATCCCCCTACTGCCCAAAACCCTCCCACCAGTCTTTTCTCGCACCACCAACGCTTGATCATCATGAACATTACTCTCCCCGGATACTTTTTTCCTTAATTCTTTAGAATATAAACTAGATTTCACATCCTCCATGGAAATCGTATCCTTCCCATATAACAAGGTAGTCACAAAATGCTCATATGATGGAGGTAAAGAACACAAAACAATTAGGGATTGATCTTCATCATCAATCGAAACATCTATATTTTTTAAATCCATTATAATTCGGTTCAACTCATCTAAATGGTCTTTTATGGGCGTACCTTCCTTCATACGAAAAGTATAAAGTCGTTGTTTCAAGTACAACCGGTTGGTTAGTGATTTTGTCATATAGATGCTCTCCAACTTCAACCAAATCTCGGCTGCCGAATCTTCCTCCCCAACCTCGCGAAGCACATCATCGGCTAAGCACAATTGAATCGCACTGAGTGCCTTCGCATCAAGATCCTCAAATACACTATCCTGCATATCAGCAGGCTTCTTCGATTTCCCCACCAAAACCTTGCTTGTTCCTTGTTGCACCAACAAAGCCTTCATCTTGATACGCCATAAACTGAAAGAAGAGTTATGCCCATCAAACTTCTCAACTTCGAAGCGAGTCGCCATTGAAAACGGCCCTGAATACACAAACGTAGCGGAAAACACAAGTCTCGGTTTGAACCCGGAGCTCGGATACCAATTCTTGTGCCAAAACTCGAAGTAGAGAATATAACCAAACCAACAAGAAAACAAGAGACAAGGATTTACGTGGTTCCCCCCCAAAGCATGAAGCTCTAGAGGTACGTCCACGGGGAAAGAGCAAGAGGATTCACTATCAATGGAGAGAAATACAAAGAGTCGGCTATACCCGTAACTCTACTTGAAGCATCCAATAGATATCTAGGAACAAATCTCTATTAGAAACTCTAACAGAGCACCAAAGTCTCACATACATGAAAAAGACGACTTCAAACCCTAGATATCTCAAATCTCAAGACAAGACCAAACCCTAGGAGGCCACAAGGCTCCTATTTATAAGAAAACAAAGAATATTAGGTTAAAACCTACAAAAACGGGCAGCCCAACGCATTCTGTACGGAATTCAGACCAAACCGTCCAGATGGACTTAAATCCCGTCCGGACAAGAATTTCAGCAACTTCAAAACAGTCCCGAAAACTGAAATCTGCTCTCCACGAACTTCTGTGCTTCTTCAAACGGCTAAATTCAAGGCATATCTCCAACAATAATCACTTGCATAATATCATAGAAATTTGAAACATAAAAATAGCAACACAAAACAAATGCGGCTCATACTATTCACGGTGTCAAAGGGGAAAAAAATAACTATCAAAAGCGCCATTTCAGAACTCCTTGTTATGGCCTTGAGAAACGTCAAAATTGATCAGCGTTGTCATCTGCCCCATTAACGGGGCACATATTTGGATGGCGCCTCATTAGGCAAATAACCAGACACATTTCTTCAAAAGGAATCTTTTGGTGTAGAATTTTTTAATGAAATTAAAGGGGTAATCGTAGAAAACACTTTTGTGACCCGACTTCAGAAAAGGGAGACACCAAACTGATGCTCTTCCTTCATAGAATAGATGAAGGGTTCGTGAAGAAAAAGTCAAAACCAGTGGCAACTTTATGAATAAAAAGTTACGATTTTTTGTGTAAATGTTGCAAGACGGGAAAAAAATATTATGAATCATATTGCTAAAAAGTTAGGAGACACTAAAAAAAAAGTTGCAACTTGCCATGAGATGACATAATATAGATCATACAATGGGTGTGATATGGACCATAAAATAGGTGTGTATTGTATTCATTCCCTTTTTGTTAAGTCACTCTTTGTTATTTTGGAAAGGCTAGAGTATACATACATATGCACCTCTAAAATGTTATGCGTTTTTAATATAAAAGGTATGATATGCACCAATATGTTACTCTCTCTGTTCCTTTTTAAGTGTGTAGCTTTGTAATTCTAACTTATTAAAGGTGTACCATATGCACCTATGGTATGGACCGTATTGTATCACCTCACGAATCGTAAGCATCAAATTTGAACTGGCGACACGACAATTTTCAGTCCTCTAATCTCACCGGCATTGAGCTATCGTGGCCATCTTTGGAGACGTTTTGACATGCATTATGGCAGTGGTAGCTCCAGAATTATTTGGTAGGGTGTTCGGAATGTTAATCCCTTCTTCCCATAATTTAAGTGTGATATAGGACAAGATATACACCCTATCAATTGCAAACATTATTTTGGTAAAAAAATTTATTTACATTTATTATTAGGAGTTCTTATTTGTGCTGCCTTTTTAGTACGATTTTAGCTTCCTATTTTCCAATTTTCTTGAGTTTTATTTCCTTGTTTTGTTTTTTTGCTTGGTCCCTACTCCAAGTTGTATTCTCGGTAGCCAAGCATTACCTTGTCATGCATGCACTACTCCAAGTTGAACTTTTAATCAATCAATCAAGTTGTATAAATAAGGTTGCAAGCCTCTGGCATTGTTCAACTTTTAATCAATCTATAATTCCGAGACTTTCTCTCTTTCTTCTTATGGATTCAAGAAACTCTCGTGGATTCGAAAACCTATCTCGTATGGAATAGTACGCTAACTATTCTCTCGTGAATTCTGTTGCATCAAAGTGCTTTACAAAATTTATGGCATAAATAATTTTGCAAAAATAAAAAATAATATAAAATTAGTACATTTTTTATCATAATTTAGCAATCAATCGCCTCGTGAAATTCTAAGAAATGATAATTAGTAAGATGCAAAAGTCGAGTAAGTAGCAAAAACGAAGTTGAGTATTGCAGCCAATTGAAAACCCTTGAACATTATTTTTTGTTTGTGATGGAGGAAATAAAGTTAAAAGAAATAAAATAGTGAGACAGGTGAATATAAAGTAAAAACAAAAAGAACGAATGGTAGAGATCGGACTCGGGGTTGTTGTTGTGCAGCACCCTGCACAGCAGCGTGCTGTGCACCCCATGGCGTTGCCTCGCCGGAATTTTTCCAATGATCGGAAATGTCCACCGCGTAGATCTCGTCTAGTACTATGAGTGTGCCAAAAATCAGCTCGATCCGATATCGTTAAGTGTCTCATCGGAACCCAAATACCTCGGAAAAAAAATGGAACACAAATGAACACAAACACTGGAACATAACCGTTGAACCTATGTTTTTCAAGTTATTTGTGTTCCGATGAGGTACTTAACCATATCCGATCGAGTTGATTTTTGGTGCACTTGTAGTACTCGACGAACTCTACGCGGTGAACGTCTCTGATCATTGAAAAAATTCCGGCGCGGCCGCACTATAGGGTGCACAGCACGCTGCTGTGCAGGGGGCTGCACAGCAGCAACCCCAAGTCCGTAGAGATCATGCATCAGAGCTGTCAAGAGGTTTTCCATTTGCACAAAAAGATTTGACTGGGTGTTCGAAAGCTCTTTTAGATGGTCTCCCTACTCTTTTAGAGGTTTATCTTTAATTTGTTTGTTTGACAAGTTGCATTGATGTGTTTTGGCTTTGAATGCATGCACAATGTGATTTGGCTCTGGAAAACCTCTATATAAAAGCACCACAGGCAACAGATTTAGGCACCAAAGGCAATAGATTAAGGCACCAAAGGTAATAGATTTAGTACTCCAAACATCTTAAATCCTCACTTACTCAAAATGGCAAACGTTGCAATTCTAAAAAATTTCTCGAGCACTTGCTCCACTCTACTTCTCCTTTACACGGCAATGGCTTTCTTAAATCCCATACACTCTACAAACCCTGCAGCCATTGCCTCCAGAACACTCGAAATGCCATCTGGCAATGGCATTTCACCAAGTCTCTTGAGCATTTGCCTGGTTCTCCTTCTTGTGGCATCGTTTCTCTTCATTTTTCGGGGGAGACGAGCCATGCCCATCTCGCTTCCGCCTGGCCCAATATCATGGCCTATCGTCAGAAGTCTCCCTCAATTTCTAACAAACAAGCACACATTCCGATGGATACACAAAATGATGGAGGAAATGAATGCCGAAATCATTTGCATCCGTCTAATGAATGCCCACTTTTTCACTGTTTCCTTCCCAGAAATAGCTGTCGAGTTCCTAAAAAATCAGGACGTTGTTTCCTCCTCTTGACCAGATGTCTTATCAGCAAACATCACGAGCAGAGGATATCTAACAATGGCCTTATTCCTATTGGGAGAACAATGGAAGAAAATGAGGAGAGTCCTCGCTTCTGATGTTCTCTCAATAGCAAGGCACCGGTGGCTCCAGGGCAAGCAAACCGAGGAAGCTGACCACCTTGTTAGGTTCATGTACAATCAGTCCATGGACTCAACTACTGGGGGAGTGGTGAGTGTGAGAGTCGCAACCCAACATTTATGTGAGAATGTGATGAGAGTGATTTTTGGAAAGAGATTTTTCGGAAATGGAAGGGTGGATGGAGGGCCAGAGGAAGAGGAAGAGGAGCATGTAGATGCATTGTTTAAAACTCTTGCATACGTCTTCCGGTCTTGCGTGGCCGTCTTGATTTGCATGGTCATGAGAAGATCATCAGGACGGCCACTGCAACCGTGGCGAAGTATCAAGATCCGGAGATTGACGAGAGGATCAGACAATGGACGGAGGAGGGTACCAAAACTGAGCAAGAGGACTTGTTTGACGTTCTCATTGGGCTCAAAGAGAACGATGGTACCCCCTTGCTCTCCCTAGATGAGATCAAAACCCAAATTATTGTTAAGTTTCATTTAATTTCTCTCTCTGCATCACAATTATCTGCCTCATTCTCCCATTCCCCCCCGACGAAAAACAAAGAGTGAAATGGCCACCATGTTGGGGTGCTAGATTTAATTTGGGAGAAAATTGGTTAAGTGAAGTGGAGGTTTTAAAAGAGGAAGGGTGAGAGATGTAATAAGGGCTTTTAAAGTGAAAGGCTAGTGGAGACATTTACTGATTGTTGAATTTCGACGAAAAGTGGGAGGACTTTTAAAATGCTTTGTCTGATTTCTTCTCACAAGTACACATCAAGTACACAATGGATACAAGTGGCTCTATTTATAGAGCACGTCACCGACACAATTCTAGCTCATTGACCGACATACTCTAGTCTAGAATACTCTTGATTTTACCGATCCACTCCACCGGCATAAGTAGTCTAGAAATGTCCATGGTTTAGCACATTTTCAACATGTGCTAATTATAAAAAAATCTTCTCAAATTTTACATCCTTCTAAACACTTTTGGACTAGATAATTTACTACACCTTTCTAGAAACTTCTAGATATTTTTGCTTAGATAATTCTAACACATATTCTACACAACTTTAGAAGATTGCAAATTACATTTTTAACACACCACACGCTCACTTTCACCACACACATTTGACGAAAGAAGAAGGTATGCTTTTATAGACTTTTCGTAGACACCTTGCTTGTACAAAATTGAGTGCAGTACAGCTGATAAAAAAAACAAGATAGTTAAGTTATACACGCGGCACAACTGCAAAAAAAAAAAAAAGATGTCATGCATGCGCTATTCATCTTAAGTTAAATTATACACGCGGCACGATTGGAGAAAAAAAAAATGTCATTCGTGCGCTATTCATCTTAAGTTAAATTATACACGCGGCACGACTGGAGAAAAAAAATGTCATGCATGCGCTATTCATCTTAAGTTAAATTATACACGCGGCACGACTGGAGAAAAAAAAATGTCATGCATGCACTATTCATCTTAATCTAAATTATACTCCGCAACATGCCATTGTTCACTCTTCGATTTTCATGTTAAACCAAGATAGTTAAACAACCCAGCTATGCGTACGTACACACACATGTACGTACGCGCACGAACACATCCTGACCGTCCATTTCAGGAATCGACGGTCCAGATTTAAAAAAAACTCTTCTATGTAAGAGTTAACTCTTACATGACTCTTACATATAAGAGTTAACTTTTACATGTAAGAGTTCTTTTAAAATCCGGACCGTCGAAAATATGCACGGACAGTTAAAGATGCACCGTCCGTGCATATTGCGTACGTGTGACGTGCGTACACATCGTATTTTTGTAAGTTAAATTATACACGCAGCACACTGAGAAAAAAAAATGTCATGCATGCGCTATTCGTCTTAAGTTAAATTATACACGCGGCACAACTGGAGAAAAAAAAATGTCATGCATGAACTATTCATCTTAATCTAAATTATACTCCGCAACATGTCAATGTTCACTCTTCGATTTTCATGTTAAACCAAGATAGTTAAACTAAATCCCCAAAGAGTACAGTCATCGGATAAAATAGTTTTTTGACTGGACGTGAGGGGTTTCAAGTGATTGTTGGTGCAATTGGAGCATGTACATATTGTTATCAAAGGAAATTAATTACTTTTATACGTTATAGCCTATGATGTAGTTTCCACCTAAAGAGCCAAATAATGCTGCAGTAAATTTTCTAAATTCCAATGATGCACCAAATACTCAGTTTGGTTCTGACTTATAAAACTGTTACTAATATTTTTAAATATATGCAATCAATGAGTTTAAATGCATTCCCTAGCACAGAATGTTTGTGGCTTACCAAATACCACGTCAACATGATGGGTGGTGTAACAGTTACATCTAAAGCTACTTGATAAAGATGATCCTAAACTTATTTATAGTCGGTCAGAAAATACATGCCGCTTATTTTGACAGGTATCACGAAATTCCAATAGAATCGAAAAAGAAACGCTTAAAAAAATCAAGATCTCCTATCTGTTTTTTTTTTTGTAAATACATTTTAAAATTTTTTCTTTGTTGTAAGCAATATTTGGGAAAATGATTTCTATTTTGTTTAAAAGAAACACAATTGCATTTCACTGAAACGTTTCTATGTTCAAGCTGGATGTTTAGATTAGGACAGGTTTTATTCAGTCTAGTTTTCAGTAAGACTATACGAAGGAAAAGTTAAGTGACACAAACACATGACAGAAAACATGAAATGCAACAAAATGAAAAATGGGTGCTTCGGCTCAAATAATGCATGCTTACCATTCCCTTGGGGATTACTATCATGCAATGTAGCTAGGAAATCTGAAAGTTGAAACGTATGAGATGAGCCACTCCAGTTCAGACTAGAGCGCCACCTCAAGAAGGATGGCTCCGATGTGGTGCTAACAGACCCCGATTTGAAAATGTTGTCCTTTAGCACCGGGCGGCGTGGTTGTGCAGGGTCAATCTGGGGTTCACAATGACAGCCATGCTAATGGCTAGGCTCTTACAAGGATTTTCATGGGAATTGCCACCCACCGTGTCAAAGATTGAGGCCATGTTCCACTAACAAAAAACTAGTTTTGTTTTAAATCAAAAACTACTTCATTTCACTAAAAAAAACTCCCGCAAAAAACCACTTCGTTCCACTAACCTAAAAAAAACCAAATCATTGCACAATCAAGTACATGTACTTTAATCATGTAAAATTACGAATCTGCCCTCCCTTCAAAAAAAAAAGAGCAATAGTTGTTTGGGTAGAAGGGTAGATTTGTAATTTTATAACACAACTAAAAAAACCAAAAAAACAAAAACTTGTTAGTGGAACTAGTTGGTTTTTTTGAAAAACTAAAGATATAAAAAAACCAAAAAACTAAAAAACCAATTAGTGGAACATGACCTCAGTTGAAGGACTCAGCTTTGACCTATTTCCCGCTGAACCACTCCATGTGAAAGCACAACCACGGTTGGCTGAAACTTCGTATCATCAACTATGAAACTTTTGGTGGGTATAATTTGAATAGTTGTAGATAAATGGATAACTAAATCTGTTGTCTAAGTTAAATTTGCATCTCACAAACTTTCAATGTCAAGAATTAGTAGGGCTCTTTTGGGCATGTATTTCCAAAATGCAGACTTATTTGAAGTAAAACTGAAATCTGGGTGTTCGTGGGGATGAAGAAGTGTATTATGGGGGAAGGGCTTGTTGGTCCAAGGATTAAGATGGAGAGTGGATAACGGGGAAAAGATCAGTGTGTTCCGGCATCAATGGATCCCGAAGGCGTCTAGTCCTTATGTGGGAAGTGGGGCATCCTCTAATTTCACTTATTTTAAGGTTTTCTGATTTGATTAATTTGGACAGATTTATGTGGCAAGTTAGTTTCTAAAATTTTGTCTCTGTTTTCCAAGAACTTCGATAGATGATGAAATGGTTTGGGTGCATACAAGAAATGGTAAGTTTTCGGTTAAATGTGTTTATTTTGTGAAGTTGTTTGGTAAATTCACCGGGTGGGTGGGCAAGGTTGATTTTGGGTGTTGGGGGATAGCATGGGGTCTTAATCTTCCACAAAAACTTGGGACTATTCATTTGGAAGGTTATTCACAGAATTCTGGCTATCAAAGAGGAGTTAGTAAGGAGGAAACTTTGAGTGGATAGTTTATGTCCGGTGTATGGTCGTGATGGAGAATCCATTGAGCATTTGTTCTTTTCGTGATTCGTAATTTCAATTTTTGTTTGTAAATATCCCAACTTGAATCAAGATGTTAGTATTGCTCCCACTTTAAACTCGTTCGTAGTAACTATTCTTTTTGTGTTTCAAATACATGATTCCTTTCAATTTTTGTTTTTTCAGCCATACCAGATGCTTAGAGGAAAGAGCTCAAGAGTTCATGTTGAAACCTCTCCAACAAGATGTCAAGAAGTTTTCACATTGTTAGTTTTATTGGCGTTTTCCGGTTTGTATTGAACCTTTCGGAGTCTGTAATTGTTTTGGGTTATTCGGGTGGTAGAGTTTTAGTGGTTGTGTCTAGATGCTCCTCACTTGAAGTCACAAGATTTGCTCTCGAGCCTTTGTCGCACCAAGCATCGTGAAGCTCTTCCGGAAAGGTATATTCATGCATTGGTCATTTGCATAGCTTCACATATTTGGCACTCATTCTTCAATGGCTTATGCTTTCATTTCATATCTTAGGAGAGTGCATTGAGTCTTGCATGAAAATTCACATTTTGGCTAAGGCATTGTAGTGGCAGCAGTCAAGCATTTCCTGGCGTCTGTTGTTGTATCTGTGTGATTGGTTTCATTGGACATGTGTCTAGATCTTGACCGTTCATGTTTTTCAGGCGCGCTGGACTAGCGTTAGCACGCGTCAGTTGACGCTCCTGAGATTTAGTCATTTCTGTACATGTGTACGAATCTTGGCCGTCCAATCTTTGAGGAGGGCTGGATAAGCGTTAGCACGCGTCTGTTGACACTCGCGTGTCAACTTCTCATTGGCTGTCTTTGTGCTCACGAATCTCACACATATAAAAGCCATTTTTCAGCACTTTTTCCAGAGACACTTGAGAGAATTTTCAGCACTTTTAGAGAGAGAAAAGGCTCCCCTTCATCTCTCTTGTTCTTGGTGTGCTAGGTTACTTCTTGTGATGATTTGAGACTTCCTCAATCATCTTTTCTCATTCTAGTGTTTTCCTCTTAATGGATCACCTCTAGATTGAGTTGGTAAGACAAAAACTTTTTCAAAAATCAAATCTTTATCTTTTATCATGATTGCTTGCCTTGGAGTCTACATGGCCGGGTGAACCGGAGCCGCGGAGTTGCGGAGATCGAGATGATGAAGCTCGTGGATTTCACGAATTCAAGAAGGAGCATCGGGTGCTAGTTCAAGGGTTGGAGCTAGGAATTGCAAGTTGCTTGTTGGCAAATTCCTTGACTTTGGACTCCTTGTACCTTTTGAATTGTGAAATACAAGTAGAAGTAAGGCCGTGGTTTTATGCTTAGGGTATTAGACCCTAAGTAGTTTCCACGTAAATCGTGTGCTTTGTCTTTTTGTTTTACTTACTTTGCATTGATATTGTTGAGTTGGTTGAATAGCAATGGAATTTGGGTGAATGCGATATACTTGGTGCTATTGAATTTTAAACAGTTAGTCCTATTCACCCCCCCTCTAGGACTTGTTTCTCCTGTGCATAATTTCACACATGATGAAACTAAGCAAACCTACAAAGAGTAACCTCAGCCCTTACCCAAACCATTGCCCAAATTCTAAGCGCTGTTGAATAAAATCCCTTAAAAAGATGGTGCGAGTCAGATGAATTTCGGTGACTAATAAGGTTGGAAGAATCGAAAGCCCCAGGGGCAAGTACATGTGGTGCCCGAAGTGTTCTTTCCATCACATTTGTGTGGGCTCCACGTACATTGTCATTGGGTCCACAGAAATGTGTGGTTGAAACAACTCCTGGGACGCCACATGTTCTAGCTCTTCGGGCACTAAATAGTTTTTCGAGGTTTGCCGATGTGAAAGATTGCCAATTCAAAGTTTTGGGATGATTTTTAAAGTTTGCAGAATAGTTATTTGAAGCCTTCTCTGCATGTTTAAAGCTCGCAATGGTTGTAGCCATACCTGTTGTTGCTGGATGAAGCCTCTGATAGCGACCGTGAAGGGCGGTGGGGTTGGGGAAAACTCAAAAAAAAAATTCAAGAGAAGTTTATGGAGGGCTATGGATTGGAATTGGGCCTTCAACAGAACACAATATAAGATGTAGGATAAATACTTGATTTATGCAGGCGAAACAAAAGGGGCATGCAAATGTAAAGTAATTCGAGATATATGGGTTCTTCAAAAATATTTTTGATAAGGAAAAGCTATGAAGTCAGCTAATTTGTATTCTTCGTTCCTTCTATAACGTCAGCTAATCTACATTCTAATTTTAGAATTCTCTGAGAATTCGCATGGGTACTAGATATGGATTTGTTTAGTGGGGAAAGAAACATAGGATCCCACACTCTTCTTATTTTTTCGCTGAATGGAATCTAAAGTAGAAAATTGAAATTTGATTATTGGATAGGGATATGAATACTGTGGATATGAATACTAATATGGTTAGGTCGGTTTGGGTCTTCTGGGTTTCCTTTTGTGTCTGCTTTCATTTCCGTCTTGGCTCCTTTTCAGTGTTGTCTGCTTTGTATGTCTTTTTTATGTTGTGCGACTGCTGAACCTATTCTATCATTCTATTTCTTTTACTCTGAGACTTGAGGAATCCTTCGGTGTTAACAACCCCCGATTATGGAGTTGACAAATGGTACATGGACATTTCGTTGGATGTTTATTTGGTGAAGCAGGAAGCTATCATATTACTCTGGAAAAAAATTCTGGAGTGCTCTGGGGTCTTTTTCTGGGTGGATGGTTTTCTTTGTCTTTTTTCTTGTTCTCGGTTGGGTTTTTGTGTTTGTTTTTTTTGTTGTCTGTGGTTGTTTCTGGGGTGGGAGTTCTGTTTGTGCTGTTTGTGTCTGTGTCTTTGGGGCACTCTGGTGTATCTGGCTCTTAGGCTCATTCATATTTTCCTTCTTGGGGATGCCATGCTGTTGAAACACCATTTTGATTCACTATAAACTTATCTGGGAACTGTGTTTTCTGGAGCATGAACAGCTTTGTGCTCTCGACATTTTGGGATCTTTTGTCTGGAGGATCATTTGCTTACTCAATAGTTATCTTCATCAATTTACTTGTTTGTAATGGGGGTGAAGCTAAACACATCAGCTTCAAGAGAAAATTATTGAAGTACAAGTGCTTTGGTATGGATGGATACACACGATTTCATTTTCAGAGATAGCGGCCAGATTTCAGAGAATATTGTACTCATCTTGTTATTATTGAAACCCTAACAACAGAAAATTCTTAGAATAGGAACTGAGGTACCTTGGAATTAACAAAGCCATCTCTCATTCTCGGGCCAGAGAATGAGAGATGGCTTTGTTAATTCCACTTTGGAATGGATCTCGGCAAATTTGAAAAAACAGAAAATTCTTAGAATAGGAACTAAGGTACCTTGGAATGTGTTATTTTGTGCCACTCTGTGGCAGAATTGGAAGGATCGAAATAGAAAAAGTTTCGATAATTTCGATTCTAACCCGGATGTGAGTTCCAAGGTCCTTTGTTCGTATACTACCGAGATAGTGGAAGCATACAAATCCATTCTCATGTCTGGCCCTTTGAAACGCAAACTTACACCTTGGTTCCCCCCGCTACAGGTAACATAAAGCTTAATACGGATGGATGTTGGTATGAGAGCACTCGGAAAGCTGGCTTTGGAGGAATTTTCAGAAATGACCAAGGTACCTGGCGGCTGGGATATCATGGAAAACTAACGGCAAGTTCAAGCCTAGAGACAGAAATCTGGAGTATATATAGAGGTCTTACCATAATCCTGGAGAAGGGGCTATCAAATGTGCATATTGAATCAGACTCTCTTACAGCAGTCCTATTGTTCAATGATGGTCCAAGTGCAAATCATCCCCAAAGCAACATATTGCATGATGGAAATTACCTCTTATCTCGCACGGGAAGCACTCTGTCACATGTCTACCGTGAAGCTAATGCTTGTGCGGACTGCCTAGCACACCTGGGAGCAGAACAAGAACAAGATCTGGTGGTCTCTCTTACTCCACCAGTGGAGATAAGAGAATTCATGATAAGAGATAATCTCAACCTCCGTCATATTCTGGACTAATCAATGGATTCTCCAGCAACATCTACTATGTTTACTCCTATGTTTATGCCTATGTTTCTGAATATGTTTCTGCTATGTTTCTGTGCTTGTTTACTATGGGCACTAGTTTTTGTAATGAACTTCCTGCACTCCATGTTGCAGCCTAACTCCTTTGCTTAAGTTCTATATATATTTCCGAAGTACCAAAAAAAAAAAAAAAACTCTAACAACCAAATACACAACAAAAGGGAAATAGATTATCAGGGGTGGCTCTAGGATTTTCATCTAGCGCTGACAAAAATACACATGTTCACGATGAAAAGCAGTATGCGAAGTAGTAGTCCAATTCCCTTCAATTTTTTAGTATTTCCACATTGAACCTAATGTCAGATAACTTTTATCCTTAAATGTTTATTATATATGGGCTCTCATAATTAGGCTAGACTTGTTTTTTTATTAGGGATATAACAATTTGGTTCATATTTTGTTGGAAACATTTATTTTTCCCTCAAACGAGTAACCTAGTGCTGACAATAGCAAAGAAATTTTATTTTATATCTAAATTTTAATTTTTTTTTCAATGCATTTTTTGAACCCAGCTGCGAGGTCGCGAGGTGATTTGACCTCGCTGGTGCAATGGTGGAGTCACCAATGTAGATTACCAAACCCACCAAGAGACTTTTGGCCCAATGGTATCAAGAGTGCATTTAGGTGCCAGAAGAAAAGACGTGTAGACACTAGAGTTCAACTCCTCCTCAAACATGCGCTCATCTAATTATTCTAAAAAAACTGACTTCCGCCACTAAAAAAAGTATTACCAGACCATCTGCGATGGTTTTTTCAAAGTTAAAATCATGTTTTAACTTGGTACAATATCAAAATACAGAGGTTGTTTCAAAATATTGCCCAACAGTTAAAAGAGTGATTGAGAAAAGCAAATTGTCTTGAGACATATTTTGACGGTGTGGGATATTTGGCTCAATTTGGTATAATCCGTGCTGACAGAGGTGACGGTCGTTCGGACGCTTGACGACGAACTTGATTTAAGGAGCTTCTATTTTTTCCATTTGGACAATATAGGGTTTCTCATTCTTTGGCTAAGAAAGCCCTATTAAGTGCTAGACTGGAGTGTTGGGGGTCCTATCCCTCAATATCTCGCTAGTCTCACCCATGCCGATGTTCGGTCTTTGGACCGCCTTCTTTAATAATAAAGTTAATTGTTGCCAAACGTACAATACTTCTCATTGAAAACCAACACATCGCTCCTCATACGAATCATGTGTCAAAAAACAAATTTGAACTGGCGACATGAGAATTTTCAGCCCTCTGCTCTCGCTAGCATAGAGTTATCCTGACCATCTTTGGAGATGCTTTAACATGCATTATGACACGTATTGCTAAGTAACTTTCGGAAGAAAGCGGTTAAGATTCTTAATAAAACGTACTTACCCAAGAATCTCATTAATAATATATCAAGGTGTTTTGTAATATCTATCCCTTTAATGATGATTTTGCAAAGATTTCACCTCTTGATATCCCGCACGACGACAAAAGACATACAGAACGAACAAGTTAATTGAAAATTTCTCTATGCGCTTAAGATCCTTAATTAAAGTTTCCTATAAAATAACCTCAGTAACAGTTGTCAAATGTATAGTACTCCCTCCGTCCGCCATTGTTTCCCCATTTTTTAAATCGTGCCATTTTTTATTGCTTGTATTTATCAATATGAATCTCAAAACATTTATAATATGGATCTTGTTTGATAAATCTCAATTAGTTTTATCATACAAAGTTCACAAAATCATGAAAACTATAATAATTTAAAATATATAAGTAATAAAAAAATAGCAAAGATTTCAAAAATTGGACCAACAAAGGCGAACGGAGGGAGTACTGAGTATCAAAAAAAGACTCATCGTTCCTAAGATTAATAATGTGTCAAGAACCAAATTTGAACTGGCGACACAATAATTTTCAATCCATTGCTTTCGCCAACATTGAGCTATTCTGGCCATCTTTGGAGAAACCTTAACATGCATTACCACACGTACTGGAAAGTAACTTCCAGACAAATATGGTTAAGATTCATAATTAAACGCACCTACGAGAGAACTCATTAACATCATAGCGGTTATGTAATACATATCATTTTAATGATGATTTTGGAAGGATTCCACCTCTTCCAGATATCCTGCACCATGACAAAAGTCATGTATTTTGTATAGAACGAACAAGTTAATCAAAAAATTTGCTATGCGGTTAAGATCCTTACATAATTAAAAGTGCCTACAAAATAACCTCAATAGTAGTATGTATAAAACTCCCTCTGACCGCCTTTGTTGGCCCATTTTTGAAATTTGTGCCATTTTTTATTGCTTATATTTTCAATATGGATCTTACTTGATAGATCTCAATTAGTTCCTACAAAGTTCAAAAAATCATGAAAGCTATTATAAATTGAAAGGTATAAGTAATAAAAATTGGCACAGATTTCAAAAATTGGACCAACAAAGGCGTACGTAGGGAATACTTGCTATCGAAAAATGACTCATCGTTCCTCATACTAATAATGTGTCAAGAACCAAATTTGAACTGGCAATACGATAATTTTCAGTTCTCTACTCCTGCTTGAGCTATCCTGGCCAACTTTGGAGACGCCTTAACATGCAGTACCACACATACTGGAAAGTAACTTCCAGACAAATGCGGTTAAGATTCTTAATTAAACGCACCTGCACGATAATCTCATTAACAGCGTAGTGGTTACGTAATATATGTTCCATTAATGATTATTTTGGAAGGATTCCACCTCTTCCTGATATCCCGCACGACGACAAAAGTCATGTATTTTGTATAGAACGAACAAGTTAATCGAAAATTTATGCGGTTAAGATCCTTAATTAAAGGCTCCTACGAAATAATCTCAGTAACAGTTGTCAAATGTTTAGTAGTACTCCCTCCATCCGCCTTTGTTGGCCTATTTTTGAAATCTATGCCATTTTTTATTGCTTAATTTTTTCAATATGGATCTCACAGCATATGCAATATGGATCTTGATTGGTAGATCTCAACTAGTTTTATTGTACAAAGTTCACAAAATCATGAAAACTATTATAAATTAAAAGATGTAATTAGTAAAAAATGTCACAGATTTTAAAAATTGGACCAACAAAGGCGAATAGGGGGAGTACTTGGTATTGAAAAATGACTCATCATTCCTCATACTAATAATGTGTCAATAAGAAAATTTGAATTCATAACACGATAATTTTAGCCGGCATTGAGCTATCTTGGCCATCGTTGGAGACGCTTTAACATGCATTACCACACGTACTGGAAAGTAACTTCCAGACAAATGCGGTTAAGATTCTTAATTAAAGGCACCTACACGAGAAGCTCATTAACAGCGTAGTGGTTATGTAATATATATCTCTTTAATGATGATTTTGGAAGGATTCCACCTCTTCATGATATCCTGCAGTATGACAAAAGTTATGGATTTTGTACAGAATGAACAAGTTAATCGAAAATTTTGTTGTGCGGTTAAGATCCTTAATTAAAGGCACCTACAAAGCTTCTTTTAGATGGTCTCCCCGTTTGACCAAAGGTTACTGCAAGATGTTCCAAGCATCATTTTGGAGGGTTTTCAAAACCTCATTATACCAAATTATTGAAGACAGAGGTGTCAACAAAATTTAAGAGGTCAGGGTGTTCATCTGACCACCCTAGAGTACATGTACCGCCGCCTCTGCATTATGGTAAGTATTCATAATTAACTCAGAACGAATGCGGTTAAGATTCGTAACTAAACACACCTACATGAGAATTTCAATAACAACACAGTTGTTATATAATATATGTCGTTTTAATGATGAATTTGGAAGGATTCCACCTCTTCCTGATATCCTGCACCATTAGAAGTCATGTATTTTGTCCAAGACGAACAAGTTAATCGAAAATTTGACATTGCAGTTACGATCCTTAATTAAAGGCACCAACAAAAGAATCATATTAACGACGGTCATATAAATAATACTTCATATTGAAAAATGACTCATTGCTCTTCATACTAATCATGTGTCAAGAACCAAATTTGAACTAGCGACACGATAATTTTTCAGTCCTCCTCTCTCACCAGCATTGAGCTATCTCGACCATCTTTGGTGATGTTTTAACATTCAATATCGCATGTATTGCTAACCAACTTCAGGACAAAGTCTTAATGAAACGCACCTACACGAGAATCAGTGGTTATGCAATATTTGTCGCCTTAATGTTGATTTTGGAAGGATTGGCCACCTCTTCCTTATATCCTGCACCACCACAAAATTTATGTACTCCTATTTTGTACAGGACGAACAAGTTAACCGAAAATTTGGCAAAAAGTTAAGATTGTTAACTGGTGTTCTTTGTTTAAGATATTCATAAAACAAAAATTAAAATGTGGCTGCTAGTGGCTATTAATTTTCTGCAACATTTCCAAATCGAATACCATCAAAATAGCTGAACTCATAGACGTTAGACTCTTTGTCTTCTATCTAAGAGCCAAAATGTGGATGTGTCGTATTTTCCTTATTTTTGTACAAAAGTAATCGCTCTTGTCTTTCTCACTTCTAGCCCTCAAATTAAGTTAAAATGTAGAAGTGTAGTTTTTTTTTTATCGGCAACAAAAATTTATTAAAGAATCTCGATAAGGGGAACATCGAGGGGGAGACAAGATCCAACCAAAAGTTGGAACAGCCTGAGGGCAAAGCCCGAACACCCAGGGGCCTAAAAAACTCATATAAAACAATGAAAATACTCCTGAAGGCCTCAAAGCCTAAATATTACAAAGAAGCACAAGCCCAACAAAGAAAACTCAAAACCTAATCCTAACCCAAGTGTAAAACATCCGCCATTGCTGCCAACCACCTAGACTACTGACAGCCGATGACCCCACCACCATCAGCCACCGTCACCACACAAACCACTAAAAGGGTAGAAGTGTAGTTAAAGGGTACCGAACCACCTGATGCGTACCTCAACTAAATCTTGGGGTTCAATTCCTCCACCCACTTGCAAGGGAGCCCAAATAGAGATGAAACAATGTTTCATATGTACTGGCCCCAAAAAATTTGGTAGGAACTGAGATGTTTCGAACAAATTGTTGAGTCTCTGTTCTTGACCATCAGGTCGTATTGCCTAAGCTAACAAATTCAATAATGCTTTTAATTTCATAGAATGTTTTTGATCTCATGTTTCTTTTGAATACCAACCAGATAACCGGAATATAAGCATTCGGGATCTAATTAACAGAGATGATAAATTTTGTTTTTATTTTGTTCTTCAACTAAAATTTCTCTTTTGGTTTATAAACATCGATTATGCAATTGCGTCGGATATGAGGAGGATTCGTTTAATTGGATGTAAATACATTCCAAAGTGAAAATAATTACCTAAGTTAAGATTCAAATGTATTTTGGCCAAAGATAACGAACACATTCATTGAGATTTGAATGTTCTAAATTATTTTTCTCACCCGTGATATTTCATATATTTCAAGGTTAGTTTATTATTTGTACACTCAATTCAATCAACATTCCAAAGCCATTTTTGTTGGAAAAAAAAAGGACGAATTATCAATTCAGAGAATCAATTGAAGGATGAAAGTTTAAATGTTATGTCTAAAAGGCAAAAATAAGTATGAAAATTTGAAATCTTTGTGTCAAATGCAATATACCAATTTATTAAGTTATTTATTTGGTTTCTCATTAAAAATTTCCCGCAGCCGCCACTGAGGTGGATTCATTTGGTGGTAAAACTTCCTAAATAAGGTAGGACACACCTGTAAATTCTATTAGTACTATCCAACTAACTTCACAACAAAAATAAGTTATTAGCTTTAAAACTAGCGTTAAACTAAGTTTCAGTGGGAACTTAATTGTGAAGATATCATACATATTTCTTAAGGTGCATACCATATGCAAACCTAGCTTACGTCCTTTTAAAAATTTTGTATAATGCTTTGCATGAAATTGATAATATTCATATAAATATCATAACATTGCACAGAAATCATTACACTTGTTTAGAAATTCGTAGCATGAAAAAGAAATCATAACGTACAAACTAATTAATTACTATTGTAGAGTTATGAATTCAAGACTAATGTTGTGAATTTTCTACGCAAAATGTTGTGAATTCAAAGTGACTCAAGTAGTACATGTCGTACACACAAAAATAGGAGTATGTATTGTAACCTCTCTTTTTTTTTGGCCAATTGATAACAAGTACTTTAGCGTTTAATGGTAGTGTATTCCGAAATAAATATAAATAAGACTCTTCACTAGTTATAGTTAATTAATTTTGAGTATAATAGTTTCATTGTAAAGGAACATAAACTAAGAAGGGAATGACTACAATACACACCATTAAAGTTGTGTATCATATATATACACCTATTGTATGGTCAATATTGTGTCACCTTATTGGTAATCGTTACATAGAATTTCGTAACTTTTCAACAATATGATTTCTAACATTTTCTATGATTCATAACATTTGGTGCGTCTCGTAACTTTTATACAAAAAAATCGTAGCTTTTATTAATAAGAGGTAATCAGTTCGTGACTTTTATTAATAAGAGATAATCAGTTCGTAACTTTTATAGGGGTGCATATAATACACACTCAAATAGGTTGTGTATTGTAGCCTTTCTCAACTAAAAGAGGGAAAACACTGGAAATTATAAGGTGTTTTCAGATTAAAGTGTATCATTATTTCTTTCCCCAAAAGTCCGTAAGAGTATCTATAAATTAACTCTTATCTGGAAAATTTTAATTATCAATGGACAAATAATTTGACTTACTCAGTTACAACGTACTTAATAAACAATCAAAAAAATAAAATTGGAATGTAATAGTAACAATCATCGGCACAACGACGTCCGTTGTTGATATTCCATACAATTTATGTGAAATCCAATTTTAATAATAGAACTCACCCTAACTTCTGAATACCTTAATCTTTTGAAATAGGAAACCATAATCTAGTCTAATTGAAGGGTTGAGGGAAAGGAGAGGAGGTAAGAGTCGGACTCACAACCATTTTGAAATAAAGTCTAGCTATTGCGACCTTGATGAAAACTCAATTATTTTTTAATGGATCAACCGGGGATAAGGTTTTTAACCAAGCATCATCACTCAACGTATAAATCCTACTAGCTAAGCTAAAGCACGTGCTTGGGAAAAAAAATAACCGATATGGAAATAATAACACATCTGACAAGGGAATTCATGAGTGGAACTATACCGCATATATTGCTAGAAAGGTTAGAAAGGTTCACACTAAGACCATGGTCAAAATTAGGTTTGAGTGGTACTTATTTAGTACGTAGTGTGGTGTGTGTGTACGCTTCCCACTAAATATTTTTTTATTGAGTATTGACTTATATCATTTCTCTTTACATTCGTTGAGTTTGACAAACTGGTCTAAACATCTAGTTAGAATAAATGTACATGGATGATAACGCAATGCTTTGTTGATATAGACATGGTTTGCCCTATCAAGTGCTCCGCCGTAGCCACATCTAGGGTTTCGGACGGAGGGGACGCAATCCCTCAACCTCCCCTCTCCTCACCTTAGATTCCCCTATCGATCAATGTGTCCATTGTCGTCTATCACCCATGTACTTCGTTTTTGTTCGTTGTGGATCCGGTGGTCCGGTCCGGTCCATTGGCAGTATCAAGCTTCTTAGGTCTAGATCAACACAGCAAAGTAGGTGCGGTGGATCCGATGTATGGTGGTTGTATGTGTGGCCAGTAATTCTTTCTCCATCTCCTCTTCTTTTTCTCTTTCTTTTTGTGTGATTGCGGCGACATTGTGGCAGCGTCAGGTTCTCGACAGTTAGGGTATTTTTGGCAGTTTGTGGGGTCTGAAGAGTTGGATCTCGACAGCTAGGGTGTTCGGCTATTTGCGGTACGCGGTGGAGCGACGGGCTACCAGAGTCTGCAGGTGTGGTAGTCTTATCCGGTTAGGTCACCCTTTTGGCAAAGGTGATTTCGTTGATAACTGTCGGTGTATTATGATTGAAATTCAACTTGAACTACGTTTGATGGTTGCCGTTCGGGATCCAGCAAGGTCTATCGGAGGATCAAGATGGACTGCTTGAGGTGTTGTTTTCTGGTCGGAATAGAGATCGGTTGTGTGTTTCAGGGCGGTTTGATATGTGTATGTATGTTCTAAAGACGGTGTTTTGGGTGCTGACCCCACCTTCAGACATGCATATCACTGCACCTAATTTTGATAATCCGAGTTTATTAAGTCGAAAGACGGTGTCTGGTGTTGGCCCAACTTGCTGATAGATGAGGATCAAGGTGGTAAGGGTCTTGTACTTGGGTTTCAATTATACTTGGGTATTTCTATTTGTGTTTTTGCATTCAACCTTTAGTTGGATTCCCCTCCCCTTCTCTTAACTTGATGTAAACTTTGTTAAATTTCTTAATAAACCTTTTTCCCTTTTAAAAAAAAAAAAAAAGTGCTCCCATTTATGTAGTGATTAACAAAAAGCAGCTAATGGTTGTGCATTTTTAATCTTTCCCCTCCCGAAAACAAAACAGCTAATGGTTGTGCATTTCTAATCTATCCCACCTTTAGGTGGAATATGTACAAAAAAGAATTTTGATCAGTAAAAGAAATCTGTATTCAAAACTCTCGACAAGGGTACATCGAAGGGAGATCAACAATAGTTTTTTGAGTAAGAGAGCCCAAACAACTCATCAAAATACTAGTGATTCGCGCGAACAACATAGTTTTTAGATTCACTTTTTACCAAAACGGCAATTATTTGCACATCCATAATGAAGCCTTCGCCTGAAAACATCGATTAATGTGTGATTATCAGTGATCTGTTTTCAGTGGATGCTGCTGCGTGCAATCAAATGTCCCAAAATGTGAATTGTGTTGAAAATAAAATGAAACATTTACCCAGTTCAAACGAAATGACTTATCTTTAATTTGTTTGTTTGACAAGTTGCATTGATATGTTTTGGCTTTTAATGCATGCACAATGTGATTTGGCTCTGGAAAATCGCTATAAAAAGGCACCACGGGCAACAGATTTAGGTACCAAAGGCAACAGATTTAGTTCCTTTAACATCTTAAATCCTCACTCACTCAAAATTCTCGAGCAATGGCATTTCACTCACTCACTCTACTCCTTTTCATGGCAATGGCTTTTTTAAATCGCATACACTACACAAACCCTGCAGCCATTGCCTCTAGAACACTCGAAATGCCATCTAGCAATGGCATTTCACCAACTCTCTTGAGAATTTTCCTGGTTCTCCTTCTTGTGGCATCGTTTCTCTTCATTTTTCGGAGGAGACAAGCCGCACCCATCTCGCTTCCGCCTGGCCCAATATCATGGCCCATCGTCGGAAGTCTCCCTCAATTTCTAGTAAACAAGTACACATTCCGATGGATACACAAAATGATGGAGGAAATGCACACCGAAATCATTTGCGTCCGTCTAGGGAATGTCCACTTCATTCCCGTTTCCTCCCCAGAAATAGCTGCCGAGTTCCTGAAAAGACAGGACGTTGTTTTCTCCTCTCGACCGGATGTCTTATCGGCAAACATCACGAGCAGAGGATATCTAACAACGGCCTTATCCCCATCGGGAGAACAATGGAAGAAAATGAGGAAAGTCCTTGCTTCTGATGTTCTCTCAACAGCAAGGCATCGGTGGCTCCAGGGCAAGCGAACCGAGGAAGCCGACCACCTTGTTAGGTTCGTGTACAATCAATCCATGGACTCGACTACTGGGGGGGGGTGGTGAACGTGAGAGTCGCAACCCAACAATTCTGTGGGAATGTGATAAGGAAAATGATTTTCGGAAAGAGATTTTTTGGGAATGGAAAGGCGGATGGAGGGCCAGGGGTAGAGGAAGAGGAGCATGTAGATGCATTGTTTAAAATTCTTGCATACCTCTTCTCTTTCAGTGTGTCCGATTATCTTCCGTTCTTTCGTGGCCGTCTTGATTTGGATGGTCATGAGAAGATCATCAGGACGGCCACGGCAACCGTGGCAAAGTATCAAGATCCAGAGATTGATGAGAGGATCAGACGGTGGACGGAGGGTACCAAAACTGAGCAAGAGGACTTGCTTGACGTTCTCATTGGGCTCAAAGAGGAAGATGGTACCCCCTTGCTCTCACCAGATGAGATCAAAGCCCAAATTGTTGTAAGTTTCATCCCCCCGATGATGCACCAAATTTTACTCTGTTTGGTTATGACTTATAAAACTGTTAGTACTTTAAATATATGCAATTAATGAGTTTAGATGCATTCCCTAGCACAAAATGTTTGTGGCTTACCAAATTATACCACATCAACATGATGGCATGGTGTAATAGTTACATCTAAAGTTGATTTATAAAGATGATCCAAAACTTATGTATAATCGGTCAGAAAATACATGCCCCTTATTTTGAAAAGTATCGTGAAATTCTAATAAAATCCAAAAAGATACGCTTCAAAAAAAAAAATCAAGATCTCCTATCGGTTTTTTTAGTAATGCATTTTTAAAAAAATTCTTTGTTGTAAGTAGTATTTGGGAAAATGATTTCTATTTTGTTTAAAAGAAACACAAGTCTTTGATAATTATGGAAAGAAAAACTCACTTTTTGGAACCGGTGCAGTGCGATTCGTTCTATGTTCAAAACCAACGTATGTCCAATACTTAAGACATAAATACTTGGGAAAATTTCAAAAAAAAAAAAAACCTCCAAACTTTGACCTTAATGTCTCAAACACTCCTAAACTTCAACAAACTTCAATTGCACTCCCAAACTATCACTCCGTTACTCAAATAGACACCCACCGTCCGAATCTGTTAAATTGATAACGGAACTACAGATGTGGACTTGAGGTTCCGTTAGAAAATCATAAAGAAAATATAAAATTATGTTTTGAGATCAGATCTCATGTCTAAAAAAAAACTTTGTTGAAGTTTTTTTTTGGGGGGTTTTAATTTTCCCTAAATACTTACATTTCACTGAAACAATTCTATGTTGAAGCTTGATGTTTAGCTTATGACAGTTTTTATTCAGTCTAGATTTCAGTGAGATTATATGGAGCAAAAGTTAAGTGACACAAACACACGACAGAAAACATGAAATGCAACAAAATGAAAAATGGGTATTTCGGATCAAATGAATGCATACTTTTATAATTGCATACCATTCCCTCGAGAATTACTATCATGCAATGTAGGTAGGAAATCTGAAAGTTGAAAGTAACACATTGTTATCACCAATATATAATAGGAATCGAAACAATGTTGTTCATAAATATGGAGATTCTAGATGACAAGTTTTATATAGTTTTCTAAAATTAAAATGTGGATCTGATTTAAAACATCAATCAAAGCGAAGCGACCTCTTATTTTAAACTCAAGAAATGTATGAGTAAGTGCATATTCTAACACATGATCAATCTCATGCTCCCAGGAATTGATGCTAGCAACAGTGGACAATCCGTCCAATGCAGTGGAGTGGGCGATTGCGGAAATGATAAATGAGCCGGCAACACTTAAAAGAGCCACGGAGGAATTGGACAGGGTGGTAGGGAAGGAAAGATTGGTACAGGAATCCGATGTCTCACAACTCAACTATGTCAAATCATGCATGAGAGAATCGTTTCGCCTCCACCCCATTGCCCCTTTCAATGTGCCCCACGTCTCCACTATTGACACAACCGTTGCCGGCTACCGGATCCCTAAAGGTAGCCACGTTTTGGTGAGTCGCCCTGGGCTAGGGCGCAACCCTAGAGTTTGGGATGAGCCACTCCGGTTCATACCAGAGCGCCACCTCAAGGAGGATGGCTCTGATGTGGTGCTAACAGACCCCGATTTGAAAATGTTGTCATTTAGCACCGGGCGGCGTGGATGTGCAGGGGTCAATCTGGGGTCCACAATAACAGTCATGCTAATGGCTAGGCTCTTGCAAGGGTTTTCATGGGAATTGCCACCCACCGTGTCGAAGATTGAGTTGAAGGAATCTGCAAATGACCTATTTCTCGCTAAACCA